>CABFPE010000114.1:1455392-1470580 GCA_900660155.1 Hofstenia miamia | reverse complement strand
TATATATATATATATATATATATATATATGCAAGGTGCTGTTTTCACTTCACAAAGCTATATGAAGTGGGCATCAAGCACCATGAATAATTTCGGTGATAGTTAGTGATAAGGAAATTCAAAAACTTTGATCTATTTACCTCAGGATCGTTGTCCAATCATTGCTTCAGAAAATAGAGTGGATATTCAACATCTGGCATCTCCGCACATTTTGCCTTATTCGGGATAATTTTATCAATATGCTTAGCCAATCATCAATCACAAAGAAATTTGTATAATACCAAGAGATTTTACTTCTATTGTTAAGCAAGATGCTATTTTTGTTAGTATGTTTTGTATTTATTCAAAATTCCCAGGTGGAATGTGCAATGTACATCACCGACAACCGTTATTGCAGATTAAAAGCGATATCAGGAGAGCCCATGCATGTTAGTGAAAATGTATACTATTGTTTACATATATGCGACACTTCAACCATTTGTGAGATGGCTGCATGGGATGAAGATACCAACTTATGCAAAGGGTTTGATATCAATAAAAATGGATCATCACTACATTTGTCAAATTCAATGAAGTGTTTTCTTAAAAGTACAGGTAAATTTTCATCAAAAATTTATTGTTACTAACAACCCTTGAGCCAGTATTACACTTAATACAAAATTGCGATCATTGACTTGATAGAACAATAAGCTCCTTTGGTTTTTGCAACAGAATACTGAAAATGTCAACCATTAACCAATATTTTCAAAGTGATTAATAGTAAAAATTAATGTTTCTTGAGGGTTCCCGGGAGTTCATGGTTGTCTATGTGATTAATTGACATACTGTAGCAAAAAATTCTTGCTTTACGTCAAGTCATTTACCCATATATCTATAATCAAATTTTATGGTTTCAATTAGAGTTTTGATATCAGTCAGAGAACACAAGGCTGCCATTAAATACATGATTCCTNATTAAAAGCGATATCAGGAGAGCCCATGCATGTTAGTGAAAATGTATACTATTGTTTACATATATGCGACACTTCAACCATTTGTGAGATGGCTGCATGGGATGAAGATACCAACTTATGCAAAGGGTTTGATATCAATAAAAATGGATCATCACTACATTTGTCAAATTCAATGAAGTGTTTTCTTAAAAGTACAGGTAAATTTTCATCAAAAATTTATTGTTACTAACAACCCTTGAGCCAGTATTACACTTAATACAAAATTGCGATCATTGACTTGATAGAACAATAAGCTCCTTTGGTTTTTGCAACAGAATACTGAAAATGTCAACCATTAACCAATATTTTCAAAGTGATTAATAGTAAAAATTAATGTTTCTTGAGGGTTCCCGGGAGTTCATGGTTGTCTATGTGATTAATTGACATACTGTAGCAAAAAATTCTTGCTTTACGTCAAGTCATTTACCCATATATCTATAATCAAATTTTATGGTTTCAATTAGAGTTTTGATATCAGTCAGAGAACACAAGGCTGCCATTAAATACATGATTCCTTTTAATATTTCCAAAAATACAAAATTGCAAGGCGACGAATCCTAAAAAAAATTTATATTATAACCATTAAATTCAGTAAGTGGAATATGCATTTAATGTATTGTTCATATGTTGAAAGCTTATTTAATTTCGGTGCTTCCTGCATCAAAATCCAAAGAAAAAACTCCAAAAAACATGCCGAAAGAAGAATTTCAAATAATGTGGCAATGGAAGAAGGAAGTTTCAAAAGAAAAGAATATCCATTTCAAAAATTAATTACGAAATGAATTATATTGCCAGAACGTTGGGAGTGCTTGCATCTACAAGTAAACTAATTACAGAATTATTATTCGTGTGATGTCTGAATATATGAGAATCAGAAAAGCAATGTCTTAAATACTGTCAGTGAAATAAGCATGTAATGGGTCATTGAATGCTGAAAAAAATAATCCATTTGAATCTCTTATATCATAAGCTTAGAGTACATGAATTTTTAACAGAAGATATTCTTAATCATAAAAATATACAAATATTTAAAATTGCTATTTTTAGAAACATGACTTTTCAATAAATATTGAAATCTTGATGAGATTTGCTTTCGGACAGTTTGGCTTTTATTTACCAGATACATGTGCTTAATAATCAGTGCTATTAAAAAATGAATAGCTATTTCATATTGGTCTTCAGGCATCGGAAATTTTCGGTTTCTTCTGGAAAAAGTACATTATTTATTTCTTTCAAAAATTAATCTCATTATAATAACTTACAATAAAACTTTTCTAATTTACTGAAGTTTGAAGAAATAGTGACTAACTATTATTAAAATTTTAGAATTTATTGAAATTTGTAAAAAAAATTATTTCTGAAGTTCATTAGAAACATATTAGTGTAAATGTTTAATTTGGAATCAATCTGATACAAGTACTTATTGCAAATGTAAAGAGAGAATTGAAATAATAAAAATTTGCTGCATCAAACAACTTTGGTACTTGCTTAAAAATGAATAATTTATATTGGAAATGTTTTTTTTCCATTTGTAGTTTTCATTTTGCTAGTAAAATATTAATTAAATATTTAACAACAAAGAATGTGGGTTGTTTACTATTTGACATAATTTGAAATATTCATAAAAAATTGTTGAAATTTTAAGTAATGTCTCTAATATTGAAAACAGTAGTATTTTAAAGGGAGAAATTAAGTTATGTTGTAAACTACCAATAGTGGAATTATCCGCATTTGCTCTACGATAACATATTTAACTGATTATATCTTAAACTAAATCTTTAATCTTAGTGTTTTCTATAAAATGCTAACTAGAAATGGGTTTTTAGTTATCTTGGATTGCTCCATTGATCCATATGCTTGTAGAGAAAACTCTTCTTGTGTGGATAGTGAACTAGGATTTGTCTGCTCATGTAGCTTGGGTTTTACAGAATTAGAAAGTGGAAAATGCATTGGTAGGTGATATTTATCCTTTTCTAACAACGTTATCTTCAGCCATTTCATAAATGTTTTATTTTTTATATTTGACGAAGAAATTTGAATTTCTAAGAAAATGATTTTGAATTGCTCTACTAAAACATATATGCAGGAGGTAGGAAAAATCGAATGCTAAAAAAATTCTGCTTTTCATAGAAATGCTCTGAGATAATGACATTTTTTATGTCTGAAACAAGAAAATACATTGAATAATTCTATAAAATGTGTAGCATTCTAAAATATTTGAGGCAATTAGAATCTCATTTGGCAAATATTTATGTCACTTTATAGTCATTAAGTGCATGCTTTGTATAATATTCTCCCTCTCATCAACATGAAATTTACTAAAATTTAGAAATCCAAAAAATTATCCAATTTACAATAATAGAAGAATTTTTTACAAAATGACAAAATTATGAAATGCTATATAAATTTTTACCCACAAGATTATTCGAATAAGTTAATTTAAATACTTTTTTGCTTTAAAATAATATTAATCTGTTGTACATGCATTTTTTGTATTAAAATACAGATTCAGCTTTCCTAATCTGAATGCCTTGATACTGCAAATCAATATTAATCATTTATAAACACACTCCTAGAATATTTCATTAGCTTGTATTTTGCATAATTAATGTTGGTTTGTTCATGTCATTTTAAATTTTAATATGATTTTGTTTTATGAAAATTTTATTATCTCACATTTCCCAAATAATAGATGATGTGTGGCAAATATTCAAGGACATTGAAAAATGACAAACATCAACAATTTAGTAAGACACAAATTGATCAGTGGGATAGCTCTACTTTTGAAATAAAATGTGTTTTTGGAATAACAGCGGGTCATTATCTGAGGACATACCAATTATTCAGTCACAATTCTTCACAAGTTATTAATGATTGTATTCAAGCTCTAATTTTAATTTTCTTTATCATCAGATTTGCAGGCCCCACTGGAAGAGCACTCTAGAAAGTACATCAATTGCTATGCTAGGTATGCAAAATATAATAATCTAAATCAAAGTAGCATACTTTATATATATATATATATATATAGATAGGTTTTTGGTAATACATTCACAGCTTGTAAAAAATCTTGTTGACCCAGTAAACATAGAACTGTTTTAACGACGTCGTTTTTGTGGTGTATTGGCATTTAATTGGCGTTGAATTGTTTGAGTGGCATTTATAGTGCGGATTAGTGGCGGTGTGTAATTCCATCTAGCAAAAATATTTAAAAATAGGAATAATTTTAGTATTATGACAATTTGAAGGTAAATTTTTTTTAAATTTTTTAAACTCTGCATTTTTATTGATAGTTTGTCGTTTTATTGTGAAAAGACGTTGTTTTGTAATGTCGTTTTATTGTTGTTATTATGTCGTTCAGCAACGTCGTTATGACAGTTCTATGTTTACTGATGAACTTACACCAACATAAATGCCTTTCATTTTTTAGATAAATTCTGACGATATTATAAAAATGTTGAGCATAATAGACGCATTGGAAACAATTATGTTTGCTACCAATTTCCCTGCCATCCAGACCTTGTGGGGAAAAAATTTTATTTTTCCGGTCAAATTCATTCTTGATTCTGGTTCCTGATCTTGTTTGGTCTATCTTTTATAATTTCACAAACGGATATTAAGTAAGACATTATTTAATTGGCAAAGAAAACATAACGAAATAAATACACTCAAGTTAACACATTTACATTTTCATCAAAATTAATATTTGGAATATTTTTTGACAAATCAATGCATATTGATTAAAAAACGATTGGGAGAGTTTTTGATGTTGTATAGCTCTTGTCAAAAGTAATGAAAATCAGAAGTTTTTCAATCTTTTTGCAGAAAAACACACATGGTAACAAAATTTATAAAATTTGATGGCAAATTAAGTTATCTATAAGTAAGAGAAATAAGACAACATTGCCTCTAGAGCGAACAAATTTCAAAAATCTGTCTTTAATTGAGACCATCAAATTCTTCTGCATTCTCGGGGTTACTTTTTCTTTGGTCTCCAGAAAAAATTTCTTAAGTTTTTGAATGTTTTTTTCATTTTTCTTTTCCGCATCGGCCTTCATGACCCCCAAACCTTTTCTATAGATAGAAGTTCCGATGAGTTTGCAGGCCACTGAAAAATTCGCACATTTTTTTCTCTCAAGAAATTTTGGAATGTTTGAAGTATGGGGGAGGGGGCGCCCCATCTTGCTGAAGAATCAATTCAGTCTAAGAACACCAGACTGCAAATGGCATAAACTCTAATAAAATATCAGTATGCTTTGAACTGAATCTATACCTCCTTCCACAATTTTCACGTAAAAAACTTTTATGGCTTTTACAGATCTCTTTCAGAATGTTTGGTGAACTGTCGATGTTGAGACAAGTTTGTTGTGGGTTTCTTGAAACATTGAGTTCATGGGATTGATTGATTTCAGTGTGTTTTGTAAATAAATTATGACAAAACCTTTCTGCTCACTTCCAGTCAATTTGTGGGGTCGCCCACTTACTTTTTTCCTTTTTGCGTGTTCATTTCAGTCGAGTTTTTGAAGTTTTTATAGAATGTTTTTGGGTTATACCCGATATCTTGTGTAATGGTTTGCAGCCTGTGGTTCCAGTAGAGCAAAGATATGATAAATAATCAAATTCATAAGTAATTTTTTTATCTTTTCACACTGTTTCCAGAGGATAGACTCTTTTTTTATGATAGGTTACAATTAATAGTATTAATATGCATACTCACTAAAAAAAAGTCACTTTCTCAATCACCTTTCATTGCTTTTCCTTAAGTCAAAGTAAGGCCAAATTTTGAAGTTGTAGGTAAAAAAAATGTGGATCCATTAGGACAAAAATTGGGTCATACTAGTTATTGTCATTATAAAATGATAGGCAACATTTTTTAACTAAAATCTGAAAAATTTGATAATGCATGCTGTATAAATGTAGATTTCCTAGTGTCAGAAACTACAACATAGATTATATTCAACAAATGAGAGATGGCTGAATGATAATTTATTGTGGCATAATCCCTATCATTTCAGTTTCAATATTAATATTTATGGACTTATTAATTTTCAATGCTTCAATTTTCTGAATTTGATGAATTAAATATTGTAAAAACAGTGGTATTTTATTTTGAATATTTCTGCCATGATTACACAATTAATTTCTGCCTTTGCAGTTTTGGTTTATCATGCAGAACCTGTTTTCTAATTACTCATAAACAAGCAACAGTATGTGATTATTTATTATTAACCATTTTGTTTCTATAAATATGTGCCTATATTGATTGTTTTATGTTAAAAAAAACTTTGCTTATGCTTGATTTTTTAGTTTACTTTATCTAAATAAATGTTTTGCTAAACCATCTCAATTTTGTTGAATGGTACCTAACAGTGGTAGTACTTGCGCTAGTATATTATTTAACACTAGGGCTAGTTGTATGTATAAGGTTTTTGCTGTTATGTGATTAATTCATTGATTAAAATTGTTATTATGGCTACCTCCTCAATTGCATGAGTTAAAGAATGCACTGAGCTTTATCTCATGTACTTAGTAGGCTATGGCATTAATTAGAAGTTGCAAACTGTGACACTTAGTAGTAGTTATTTAGTTATTAGAAAATGTAATATGCATCATCAATAAGAATAAATGTCAAATAAAAATTTTTAATTACATTTGATATTCCATGCTTATGTGAATTGTATTTAACACAGTTTTTATTGAAATTTGCAAAACATTATTTAATTTAACCAAAAAAATTCTGCAAATTTCACTGAACACTCATTACTTGAAAAAGGATTTTGTATATTTCATTTCTTTTAGCACTAGGAAGCACATCACTCTGTTAATTGTGTTTTTCTAAGTAAGTGAGAGTTTAGTTGCATTAACATAATTTTTGAATATCTCATTGATGTTTCCATTAAATAATTCTTAGCTTAGATGTAAATGAATGTCTTTCTGTGGAAAATCCATGTGGAGAAACTGCAATTTGCATTAACAATATTGGATCCTTTGCTTGTCACTGCAACCACAGCATTGAGCTGAATAGCAATATCAAAGGTAATTATAGTAATGCATATTTGAAAGTGAGTGTTTTTATATCAAACTTTATGAATTTATTTATTCAATTATTTGAATCACATCTAAGGTTGAATGTTGTTAGGCTATTTTTATTTTCTTAAAAGTTTAACTAAAAAGCACAGAATCATCCTCAAAGAGCTTATTTAAAAGCTAAATGATTTATACAATCAACCAAATAATGAATTACATGCATGCTGTGCAATTCATAGATACATGCATTGCAATTAACATACTTTTTCTAATATTATTGTGCCATCAACCCATTTCAATTAAGAAATTGTATTAAATAAAATTATTCTGTTAACTTTTTGACTAATAGTCAAGGATGAGAAGAGTTCAGCTCTGCCCAGTAAAAGATTTAAGTGTGCAAGCTATTTGTTTACTGTAATAAAATTACTAACAAGGTTAGTTTATATTTGAAATTTGAAATAAACAAACCTGATTTGTGTACTTGGTAAGGGACCAAAACTTATGGCATAAGCAGAAAAGAAAAATAAGAAGTTAGGAAAAAGTACTTGAACATTGGTTATTAAAACAGTCCCAATTTATTAGTATTAAATTAGATACTACAACCTCTTAATATTTTCTGCTTGAATCAAATAATTTACTTTTAGCTATTACTAGACATATTTGGTATTTCACTTAATCCAATTTACATGATTCTATGGTATATTTTAGCTGATATTTATTCTTTTGCTTAATTACATTTCTATGAGTGTTACTTTACTCCACAGGGATTTCTTAGTTTTACAACTAGAATCAAGTCTCATTTTATCTTTGATATATAAATAAAGTTAGATGCTCACTTAAGTAACATAGAGGATTGGGATTAGTAAGCTGCTCAGTGTAATTCCCAGCATTGTGGCTGATGTTGCAGACTAAATAGGTTAATTTAGCTTTTACTTAAACTGCTACCACATTGCAGGTAAATTAGTTAATGGTCATTTATTGAGTAGAAAGCTGTGATCTTAAAATGTCATTGATCCTGGTCAAAAGACCAAATAAAAATCTTTGTTTATAAAACTTAGAACAAGAATAATTCTAAAATATATTACAAATCTGCTGTCTAATTTATTAATCATTCTTTATAAGAACAAAAAACCACAAACTATTTAATGAATAATTGGTATAAAAAGAGTTAAGTAATGCAATAAACTGTAGTCATAAACCAAAGTTGTTGAACCACACAAACTCAAATGATGATGACGTTGCATTAACACACATTCACAACAACAGCTCTTTGATGGGGTTCTCATTCTGCTTCCTTCTCTCCTGAAGTGGCCATCTTAATGAAACAAGACTTTGCACAGAAGAAGTGGATGAAATCTAGATAGATAATTTAAAGTAGAAAAGGCAAACCAAGTGTAGAACTAAGCCTTGATAATCCTAATGTTCATAATCTCTCTTGAACTTAGATCAGAGCACCATCAGCAATTATGGTTTGCAATGGAGTAGAAGCCATTACATTATGTTATTTTTGCTTTCACTTAAATGCAATCCTCATTGTATAAAGTAAATATTTAATTCCAAGTTGGAGTCCTCCTGCTAATCTTTTGATAACCTTCAATCCCTATTCAGATTATGCAATGCATTTTCATCTACTTTGACATTTTACTTGAATTTAGGAGTTTACAATTACAAATTTCATTGTCACAATATATTATATAGAATACTTTCAATGATATAATAATAATATTCTTTATCCATAAGTGAGGGCAATTTTACACACTATGTTAAAAAAAATTTTTTGTATAATATCTATTTCTTCATCTAATATTACTAGGAAATCAAACATTTAATATTTTATGTATAAAAAATCCCAATTTGAATTGCAAAAAATTGATGCAATACTGTAAATTGAAGATTTAACTTTTTATATTTATTTTGTTAAGCACATCTATTAATTATTTACTGAGAAGCATCAAAATTAATAAGCAATTCAAATTATTTATAGAATTTAAATGGATTTTCAATTGCATATTTTTACAAAATCAAATTTAGAATAATTTCTTGTTAATATGTTTGAATAATTTCTGTGGTGTAACTGAAAGTTTAAATTGCTATTTTGCTGACAAAATTACTAATTATAATAATACTATCTCATGTACATTGTTTTGAAAATAAAATTGACAACTGTGTATGCAAATTTAAAAATTTTGTCTTCCTTAATAAACATTTTGGTAAAAAATCTTTGAATAAGAAGAAATACATTTGTCTCAAAATATTGTATTTTTTATTCATATTACTGGCCATTTTTGCACAAGTGAGCTTTTCTATTTGGTTGACACATACTTTTGTACTCACCTCAACATTAAATTTTTCTACTTGAAGCTAATTTGTGCATTACTTTGTAGTTGCTGCTTAAAGCAGTACATCTGAATTATTCTATATTGATTTTCATAAATTAAGGCATGGTCAAGTTTGAAAGATGAAGTAAAAAGGGACTTGGAAAGTCAAATCAAATTAGTTCAATCATGGCAGATGAATTGCAGGGAATTTTGGTCAAAAAATGTCATCTGCCATCTATCAACCTCATAACACATTAGAACACAATTGTTACACTTGAAATTAAATATATTTATTATTACTCTTATAGTAAAATATTTTTACATTGTTATTTGTTTTTATATTCAAAAGAAATATCCTAATATTACAATAAGTTGTGCCTCTGCAAACAATAAAACATTTAGAAAATTTAAATAAAATAGCATATGTCATTCCATTTATGACATATTTGGCACCATAGAATTTATTTAAAATTATGCTAACAAATTTAGTATACTGACTTCAACATTGTTTATTCTGCATTTTGTTTTTATATTATATTCCCAAGTGATTTTGCAAAATAACAGAGCAGTAAGTTGGAGTCATGAAGTTGTAACATATTTCTGTAAATATTAATGAAATGCTTAGGGGCTAAAACTTAACTTTTGCCAACTTTAGCTATTCACATAAACTGAAAAAAGCTTGTGTAATTCTACAATCTCAAGCAAGTTCAATCAATTTCTTCATATGGTTGAATTATGCTGCACAATATCTAAAATTACAGTTTTGAAATTTCAAATATTTAAGTACAACATCAGTTTACAGTGTATTCTAGGATGATTAGAATATCTAACATCAGGAAAATGCTCAAAGTTATGTATTAAATTCTTTATTTGAATATTTTAACCCTAATTAAATTAGTTTAAGTATTCTAGTTAGTTTCAGCAGTTAGTTTCTTTAACATGAATTGATTTTTTTCATTATGGGACTCTATATAATCTTGAAGCTATATGACCAAATTTAGACACTGAATCCAGTATATCTACAACTATGCTGACAACAAAGGCACTACAAAGAGCAATTTGCAAAAAAACTTTTTGACTTTTCTAACAGATATGAAAATTATACAACTCCAAAGATTTGCCTTAGGATGACCACATTGTACAAAATATTGCTCATAATAAAATGTCTGAGAAGTGTGATAAATTGAGATTCCACACTGATTTAGCATAGGTAGTTTGGTGGCCATGGTTTTCACATATTCTGTGTCATTTACATTGATGCTAGTCCTGAATAAAAGTTAATGTTGATCATCATTCTTGAAGTATTTACCTACAAGGTGTTGCCATTTGTTGAGTTTCTAAAATGATAGAAAATGGCTTAAGTATAAATCCATTGATCTCATTTATTAGCCAAGCAGATCTAAATACAATCTAAGGCTAATACAAATAAAAATAAAAGGTATTTGCTGAATACCTATCAGCAAATTCTTCTGATTCCACAAGTGGGAACCCAAAGAGCAGTTTTTCTGAATTATCACAAAATGTTGCTTCCTCATGGCAGTTCCTCAATAATGATAACCAATAATTGAAGAATTGTGTGAAATACTTTAAATGCGGATGCAGAGACAACTGCTGGCAGGTTTTGTCACTCTATGGATACCAATACCTAATAGAGTTTGAAGCAATACAGTAAAATGAGGTGCTAACATGTTTACAATATGAACATGGCAGCAGAAGCACATGTAAATGACTGTGTAATTAGTTTGTGGTTTACAGACACTGCAACACAGTAGAAACTCTGCTAGTAAGACTGATGCAAGTGTCCACACAAGTCCATAGGGCAGTCATGTCTGTGATAATTATTTTCTTTAGTCTACAGAAGATGTCAAGGACTAGCATTTGCTTTGCCTTGTATGACCAAGCTTTGCTGTCTTAGTGTTTATTTAATTCACAGAAGACACTCACACATTTACCACAACACTAGCTTTAGTCAGCAAAATTTGAAGGACTACAGCTCTCTCAACTGAAGTTTGGGCTTTGGCCTCACTCTGCTGGAATTCATAATTTAACAGGCTTTTGTATTTCATATTGCATTAGTGCTGTGAGATGGATCATGTCTTATCCACTGTTCCCCCACCCTAACTGGAGCAATATCCATGATGCTTTGATTGTTGTTTTGCAAGTAAGTATCAGATTCAATGCCCAGAGGCCTTAATGATGTAGGAATGCTCAACATATTAAACACAGATATGATGCTTAAAATACTATTTATTGTTATAATTCATTCATCTAACCATAGACAACATAGTGTTTATTTAGCAGACATGCTGTTTTTCACCAAACCATTATCAAATTTGAAATTGTAAGGCATGCAATATTTATTGACAATGTGTTTGAAAGAAATAAAAAGGAAAAAAATGTTTCATTAACTACAAAATTCATTTGAATTTACATAAAAATTCATCCATTCCAATTTTAACAAATAAATATCTTTTAAATTAAAATTTCCTAATAAAATTTATCCTTTCATAGGATAGTCTATAGTTCAATAAAACACAAATATTCAGATATTCATGTATGATGTTCAATTTCAATATTCAAATTCACATTTGAACGAATCAATCAATATATCTGAAGAGTTTATTACACCCACTTTTAAAGCTAGACTTATTCCATAACTACAAACCTTAGTTTTATCCAATTTCAGTTTTGAGATTAATAGACTGCAGTGTAGGTTCACTTAATATTTTTAGCGTATTTTTCAATTTCATTTACTAATACAAGCAACTGATACTAATTTAATCAAATTTAATTAAATATAACATTTTACATTTAGTTGTCCTTGGTAATATTTACCACTATATAAGGAAAGCAACAATTAGAATAATTATATATAAATTTACATCACAAATGTACAGACATTTCAACTATATCAAAGTAAACAATGGCGTTTTGTAAACATATGTTTTGCATTAAATTGAAAGGAAAAAATTTTTTGCCCTTTTGCACTGCAACTCTCTGATGTGTATGACACTTTTCAAAGAGAATTGATTCAGCTGGAAAATATCAAGGGAGATGCTAGTAATGTTTTAGCTCAACAGTTTGCTGATGTGTTTGCAAGCTTAATGACGAGGATTAGTCATTGAAACATTCAAAGAAGAACTGATAGTAATAATATAAGACAGGTTCCGATCAGTCCCTTAAGGTCAGTTTGCAGCTCTGACAAAACAGTTATTTCTTAAGAAATTCTGTTTCAAAATTAACTTGAATCTAAAATTCTGTATATTATGAAATGTATTACTGACTGATTTAATGTTGTTATTAGAATGTGTTACATAAAAATGCTAACAACATTGAAAAGTGAAATCCCTTAAGAATCATATAAACATATTCCTAAAACAAAAATCGAATATTATAATAATGACTAAGCTACCCTTCAATTTAGTTAACATTAACATATTAGCCAAAAGCTAGCCTAGGAGACTTACTGCATAGTGTTGTATATAAATGCATTTATATGAATACTTGTTTTGTAAATTTATTGACGTTATTCATGCATGTTTTAATTTCATATATTTATTTGAATTTGACAATCATTTCTTACCTTCAGGTATCCATAGGCTACACATCTATATGAATGGCCCACAGCAGTTTTGATTTGTGCAACACTGACTTGTATATTTTTTATTTAGAAAATCATGTTTTATGACACAAAATGTTTAGGTTGGAATGGATCAGGAGAACTGCGGCCTCTTGCTTCCTGTGACTTAGCTGTTACATTTGAGGACCCATATTACTTTTCACTAGATTCTGAAAACCCTTTTATATTCGTTGTATCTCCTGGTCTCATAGGTAATGGTACTACATCTTTTAGAGTGCCCTTTAAAACCAATCGCTTTATGCGTCACTCAAGTTTCAAAATGGTTTCAAGCTCATTCTCACTTTATGAAGCAGGAGCTAAAAATGACTCTACTTTTATGGTGGTTAGGGAGCATTGCAATTTTGGATTCGTGATCAAAGCAAGAAGCTATCCTACAAAGGCATTTAGATATGATAATAACAATTTGAATAGAATAGAGCTTGTCGATTTTCAAGAAAGTATGGCCTACTGCTGGGATTTCATTCCACAATAAAAATTAAATTTTATGCATGCATTCTCTGATGTGAATTCTTGTGCTTGGATTTAAATAGTGTTTTGTTAGAGAAAAAATCTACAATGCTTGGAATTACAAAATGCCTCACTGTTTAATAACGTTGAAGTTGAATTCAAAATATTTGTAAATATACCTAGCCATATAATTTGCATTTATTATTTTAATATTAGTTAAAATTACCCTTATATGCAGTGCTTCATAATATTTTCAATGCAGTTGATGCCTATGAAAACAATCAACCACAGAAAGTACATTGTGGGATTTGTAGAAGATTAGCAACAGACTGAATTGTGAAATTCATGCAGACATATTAATGTGCTGCAGACAATGTTCAGTTTTTGAAACATTTCTCTCATCTCACACAGCATCTCACTCAGTAAGCCGCAACACTATTTCGACCCAAAAGTTATATATATATATATATATATATATATATATNAGAAAATGAGTAGCCGTTTTGCATCTGAATTTCCTTCCGGTGGCCGACATCACATAATTAGACATAGCTGTAGCAATTATTCTTACGAGCAAAACTTTTAACACGCAGATGAATTTAGAATTTTTTGCAAGAAGAAACCGATTACCCTATTTTTTAATTTATGCTTAGAATTTCATTATTTTTGTTCAATATATATTCCTAGGTGCTTATCAATCACCCTATGTAGCAGTGCAAAGAGGAAAAAACGTTTTCCAGTTTTATATGTATATATATATATATTAGTGTGTCCCATTTTAACATAAATTGTGTAATATTTGTTGGTTTCAAAGATTTTCATTGGAGAAATTACGTAAATATGTAAACTATATAATTGTATCCTTCATATCAGTTAAAAAACCTACGGAAATTGCACTTGAGACGAATAAATTATTTAAATTAGTTCATGAAAAAAATGATTTTAATCAGATACATTAAAGAACGCTTTTTAAGCAACTTTACACTTATTTCTTATATTATATATACATGTATATATATATATTGTAGCATCAGGTTTAGCATAACCATAGAGTAAGTAGATCGCACAATAAAGTTATAGCATTCTGAAGGCATAGTATCTACTCTCGAGTAGGCAAAGAAATTCCAAACACCAAAATTTAGAGCATAGTTAGAGTGGGTTAACAGCATTAGCACTTTCAGCGAAACAGTGTCATAATTACTAAAGATCGAGAATACGTAGGGTCTAACATGTCAGCACGTAAAAGCCTATTAGTGGGAATATGAGAATTTACGTGGCAATTACTGCCGAAGTGATACAAGTTGGCAGTCATCAAATGCATAGAACGAAATTCACTGGATCAGCTAGACCCCAGAGAGGAACGGGCTTGCGTAAGGTTTAGACCCCGTTACGAAACCCCCTCAACTCCGTAGCAAGTTGAGCTGCTCATGATTATCTATTAATGAGTACAAGAGTGATAACGACTGAGCTAGGCAGAAACTAAAATTTTATTAATGATCGCACACACGTTTGCCCTATTTATATAATGAACTAAACTAAAGCATAAACAATGTAAAAATCACCTGCCAACAACAGAACTAAAATAAATGTCTCTGCATGACGTCAGCTAGCATGAGGATTGACGCGGGAGCCAAGTGACTGTTCATGTGAGACGGCTAGTGGCAATGATAATAGTGCGACGATGGGAATATTTAAAGAATAGGAAATTTGGCTTAATCCCGATGCCATTATACATATATATATATATATATATATATATATATAA
>CABFPE010000114.1:1415671-1426072 GCA_900660155.1 Hofstenia miamia | reverse complement strand
CAATTAGAATTTTTTCAGCAGGGGAGAGCTCATGTTTGACAAACGGTATCTCGTCCATTATTGTCAACTGATAAAATCCAAGGATAGCGTCGGAATAGCCTTGAATTGACCAATCTGACAATGGTTAAAAAAACTATAAGAGAAATATTCGGTTTCGATTGACGGTTCAGTTTTGCGTGTTCGATCCCATTTGGCAAGAACAATAACATTGAACATTCAAGTTTTCTTCTGGCTTCAGAGATGTTCAAAGTTTCCTGCAATTTTCTTATTTTGAATTTCGTGACTAAGGGATTTATCCTGTACATATCGTTTTTCACAAACTTCAACTATATTGTTCTATCATATTAACATTCATTAAGTTTAAGTCCATGATGTTTTTAATGTGATTTTTTTGCTTTTGATGGAAGGTATATTTTTAAAAATTTTTCAACACTTCATTGAGCAATATTTTCAGAGTAAAGACAGATTATTTAATTGAAAAGACATAGAACCATACATAGATTGGAAGTAAGAGTGAAATATACAGGTCTGCTATAGTTGGAATATTTTCTGATCCATATCCAATTTAATCCACAAAAATGAACATGGATCAATCCACAAAAAAATAATACAATTGACACATGCCTCTCAATGTTCATGGTGATTAAGTAAAGTCTAATATTTAAATTATTATACCAAGCACATAATTAGCTTTCATTGTGTAATGTGATTGATACACACATATGATATTATCACATTTTAACAACAGAGTTGGTAAGCTAATTTTCTTAAAATATACCAAAAAAATGAATCAATTTTTTAGTTAGAAATTGTTCTTTATCTCTGATGATCCATTTCGTTTTGTAAATTTGGGCTATCTTTAACAACTTTCATTGCAGACACAAAAACTTCTGACAACATTTGTGGAATGTTCACTCGTTGGGAAATGAATGACTTCATATCTTGGTGGAACATTCTAACTGAATTTAAGCATAGAAGAATGATAATTTGTAGTTCTCTCTATATCTAAAATATGTATATGCAAAATNTATATATATATATATATATATATAACAAAACATAGAGTACCGCAAGTATCAGTACTTAACGAATACCTCTTAAAATAATGTTTTTTACAATATAATAATTTATCCTTACAGGAAAATGTCGAAAGATTTTTATCATTTTTAATATTTGTTTAAATATAATATTGTAAGAGCTACCTTTATTTTAATTAAAATAGGCAACATCATTATTCAAGAATCACCAAAAAAATTATTTGGGAGCAGTAATCGATAATAATTTGAATTTTGAAGACGAAGTAAGCAACATAAGAAAGAATATTGAGTGAGGTATAAAAAATTGGATAGGCCTAGATCAAATAAGTGAATGGTAATATTCGTCCAATCACTTGTTCTATCACATTGTTTCTACTTATCTTGTTTATTAACAGTTAACCAGAAAATTAAATTTGGAGAAGCAAATAAATGGGGAATAAACACAATTTTACAGAAATCAGAGAGAAATAATGTTCAAATATCATCTAAAATCAGAAAAAACTCTTCAAAATTTTTGATGATTTCTGATATTTGAAAAATAAAATATTTCTGATCACTAAAATCTATGAAAAATTACACTTGATAATATAAAGTATAATTGAAAATTGTTGAAGAATGGATTCTTAAAAGTTATTAAATATCCCTATGAAGTAAATTTAAATATTGTGCCAAAAAAAATGAAAATTACAATACACTTTTAGAGAAAAGGGTTCAAAAAATGAATGTAGGAATAATTCAACATTATAAATCGTATGCTACATTGTGCTCAACAGTAACCAACTTAGGGTTTGTTAATTGTATCAGTATTTCAATTGATATTTTAATTTTAGGCCAATGACTGGATAATATCCATCAAATATCATTGCATAGCAGTTCAGGTGTTTGCTGTTACTGTATAAATTTAATAATAACAATTTTTTGCTTTATATTACCACAAAGTGAATTCCCTATTTCTTAACATTTCCTTGAATTTCTTAAAGACACTTACTAGGATCCTATTTGCAAATTCCCAGAAAACACTTATCAGGAATTCTAAGAATTTTATAGAAATTTTAGCTATAATTTCACCATTTTTTTATATTGTCAAAATACCCAGAAAAATGAAATTGGCAAAACTTGGCAAGATGTGTGGGGTTTGAGACAAATCTTACAAAGATATGTATGTTTTGGAAATGTTGGCAAGAATTATGTATCTAGTTCGCAAAAATTATAAATAATATATAAAACCACATTAATTTATTCCAAATAATCATATACTTTATATATAGTTNCTATAGAACTGGATTAGACTGTATAATCTTTAATATAGAAACCTATAAAGCACATAGCAATGTAAAAACCAGATGTGATGGAAGCAGTATTGTGAAATTATCTATTTGAAAAAAGGTTCATCATACGCTTGAAGGTTATCTGATTAATAAGACATGACCTAATCAATGTGAAGCGTCACTACTCACTACCACATCAAAGACATTAAATGCAGTTTCCTTTTTATGACATACTTCGTTTGTCTTGATATAGTTTCAGCTATCAATCGGCTCAGCCGTCTAAATTTTCAGGCGGCCGCTCAGCCGGCTGGCGCCCAGCTCTACAATAAAGACGTACCAATAAAAAATAATTTAACACCAAATAAATATAATGGATACACAATAACAGTATAAAAACGCATTTCACACAGTTATTAGACATGTATTTTCATAAAAATATGAAAAATGCAACTAGTAAAAATCTATGCGGTAAAAATTTTGAGATAACATCAAACCTGAATTTAAAATACACGAACTTGGAGTGGCTTTGGATGAATGAATTATTTCAACTTGAGCTTTGAAAATAGAAAATGCTTTTCTGATAATGTGGATGTGTTTACCATATTGCTTTTTAAAGGTTTTGTGATGCATAGTGATATTTACCTATGTTGACTTTGAATGCTTTCCAATTCATTTTAATATTAGGTATATACCAGGTTGAAAGTGAGCACAACTCGGACCGCAACTCAAATTTGTTTTGCATTTCTCCAAAAGTCTACCCACATACTTTTAATGTATTAATCAGCGTGTTACGGAAAGAGGAAGGGGAAAATATCAAAATATCTAGGTTCATATCTAATGGTGGACTTAAGGCGAAATGTAGGACTGTAGTTCCCCTCCGTGAGGAGACAAAATGAAGTACATTAATTAGCAAAACCTTAGTAAAAAGTTGGAAAATTCCAATTTAGCGCCAAATTTTTGAACTTCATTCGTAAATTGATTTAAGGATTTGGCAAATATTTGACAAATATTTGGAAAATTTTTCAAACAACTCGCCAATTTTCCTAAAATGTTGACTGCTTCTCGTGAAACAGTTGCAGCTCATTCCGACAGAGGCCCCCAGTTTTTATCATCAATATCTAAAAGTTTAATATACAAATGTGATATAAAATTTACAATAGCACCAAGTTATCAATCGGAGTCAAATTGATTCATTGAAATCCATTGTGGTACATATGAGTAAGTCTTGGTGCATCATGGATAGATTATTTGCGAGAATCATTGTTCCATTGTAATTCTACGTGCAACTGTTTCGCCTTTATCAATAGTTTTTGAAACGAGGTTTCTGCTATCTGTAACTAGCCTACCAATTTTTATCGGCAATTTTAACAACAAGTTTCGTTCAGCATTATACGATTATTCTGAAGAAAAAATCCCAGTACGTCAGAAATTTGCTTAAAACCCAATGATATAATGGGCTCGGAAAGTTTTAAGATCATCATGCTTTGTTGCTCTCTGTGTTAAACATCAAGTAAAACGTATAATTAGTCTTTTAGTAGTGGAACGTTAATTTGCTCTATAAATATTAGCTGTCTAACACATTCCTATATAGCATTCAATTCTCAAATTACTGATTTGTTTTGACTCACATGGTTCTATTCTCGAAAAATTTTAAGCTGTAATTACTACAAGAATAATTCATGCTAGACATTGAAAATCACTAATGGAATTTAAAAATAACATAAAAAATTATTAGCCTACTTATTAATGTCACAAAGCAATTATTCCGGTATTGCTAATGAAGTCTTGACGCAATTGTCCCATTACTGGTCTATATACTGAAATAGTGCAAATTGTGGTGGATTCTGAAACAAAATCACAACGTGCGAATGAATCAGTGTGAGAATGAGAGCAACTTTACAATTTCAAGTAAGACTTGGACTAACTTGATTTAATATTTGTTAATGTATATTATTCTTACTAAACTAAATTCTGACTGTAATATATTCATTCAATATTCTGCATAATTTTAGCGCATTTAGCTTTAAAATAAGACCAGAAGTAGATGTAACATAAATATATATATATATATATATATATATCTGCCGCTAAATGTTTTTTAAAAACCCCATCATGACCGCGTTTCCAAACATAAATCTTTGAAATTTTGCAGGATTGCATTTATTTTATTTACCTACTCCATGGTAAATATATTTAAGTTCGAGTGGATACTGCGGTAGCAATGGCCAAAAAATAGTTTTTTTGGCGAAAAAGTCCTGTTCCCGATAAATGCCTTAGAAATTTTTCCGATGGTTTCCCGCCAAATGTAAGGTTTTTGCATTTTCCATAGCAGAAAGTGAGAAATATATATATATATATATATATATATATAAAATATTTTACATTAGACGAATTTGAGGAAACTCAAACTCAACAGTAAAAAGTACGAACTAGAACATCATTTTGAATACCTTTAAAATTGTTATCATAACTATACAAAAGTCATGTTTAGGGGGTTCACTGCTCCCCATCAGAAACTTCTAGATCCGCCCATTTTCATATCATATAGTTACCCAATGCACTATTTCTGCGTGTAGTACTGAATGGTCGTTTGATTTGTCTTTTGAATAACACTCATCACAAAGTGTAAATTTGCATTTTTCTCAATCTCACTGTTTCAAATAATAGCTTTATCAGCTGTTGTGTAATTATAATCCTATTTTACCTTCATTATTACATAAAGAAGCAAAAATCTTGAAGCTTATATGTATTTTTGATCAACAGAAAAAGTCAATGTTTAATACCCAGCAGATCCTGAAAAATGTTACATCCTCAGTTGCATTACGTTATAGGCTTGCATCATGCTAATGTATAGATGGATGAGAAAATATCAATAATCTATAATTTTATTCAATGGTAAGCATGGCCTCAACTGTCGGTAGTGTTACTCTTGCTTACTATATATATATATATAAAAATTTTTGTATTTTACACTAAGAACCGCAATGTAGAAACAATATAATAACACAATGTAGAAACAATATGATAACACCGTGTAGAAAGTAAATAGTTAATTCAGAAAAACTCAATAATATTTTGTATGTCCGCCATTATTGGTTAAACATGCAGCAATGCGATTTGACATTGACTCGACCAGCTTTCTACAATAATCATCAGTAATCTCTGTGCACCATACCACTTTAATTTGCTCCTTCAGATCGTCGAGTGATGTGCATTGGCGCTTCCTCAGACAGTTTTTGATGTGATGCCAGCAATTTTCTATGATTTTGAGGTCTGGGGAGTTTCCCGGCCAGTTCTCAAGCAGCCGAAAGTCTTGTGATGCAATCCACTGTTTCACAACCTGTGGCTTTGGCAAGGAGCACCATCTTGTAGTAGTACAGATGTTCCGCTCAAGCCTCGACATTGAAGATGAAATCCAACAGTTGCTGCATGATAACAACACATTACAACGAGAGACATTGCCCAAGAACTAGATATTTCAAATAGTACAGCTCACAACCACTTGGTGAAGATGGGAAAACAGTATTTAATGAATGTCTGGCTGCCTCATCTCCTACAACCTCAGCACAAACAGAAGCGAGTGGAAATTTGTCAGCAGCCTTTGCAGATGCTACATAAGAACAACTTTTTGCGACAAATTGTTAGGTGGTCTGAAAAGGTCATGTAGAGGCGAAGCTGATACTTCTGCAACAGTGCCACTTAGGAACAAGAGGACTACAAAGAAACACCTGGCTTCAATGTTTTGGAACCCAAAGAGCATCCTTCTTGAGGTGCTCTCTCCAAACCAAAGTACTAGTAGTCAGACATACTGCGAGCAATTGGATAGACTGAAAGATGCCATCATTGAAAAGAAAGGCCGTTTAGTTGGCCTCGACAGATCGATGAACAATGTATATTACTTACATGATAACGTGTCGTCGCATACCGCGGGTATAACCAAGGCAAAGTTAGGTGAGATCGGATTTACTATTTTACCCCATCCTCCGTATTCGCCAGATTTATCACCAAGTGATTTTTTCCTTTTTTCGCCAATAAAATCATGTTTGAAAGGAAAAAACTTTACAAGTGCAAATGAAATTATGGCATGCATCAACAATTGGTTTGAGCCAAAAACGCAAGATTTTTACCTTGAGGCGTTTCCGAACCTACCAAATCGATGGCAAAAGTGCATAGATCAAAATGGGACACACTTTAGCCATTTTTAATTATTATTTTGATGTTTTTGTTCCAAACAAACATCGTTTTGACAATAGTTTTCCCAATAAATTAAAAATAGGTGATATACTGTCAAAAACTCTCTAAACAGACCTATATATATATATATATATATATATATATATATATTAATATATATATATATTTATATTGCTGTGATTGATAATATGTAACCACATATTACCAATTGTAAATTGTATTTATGCTGAAAATATTTCAATATTTCTAGTAGTTGATGAAATATAGAAAACTTCATTGATCAATAATAGAGTGAGGTTTTCAGATCTGAATCAAATTCTAGAAATTCCCTTCGTTATGCTATGGATTTTTTATTTTTGAATCATCAACATTATCATTCGATATTTTACTTTCTTCAAAGTAATGCAGGTGATAATTTATTTTTTACTAATGCTGTATGGATCCACAATGTGTTATATAAATAGGGTAATCTATGGAAGGCGGGACATTACACTGAAACGGAGCTTTGGTGTAATATAGATGTGTTGTGTGCTACCACAATTAATTTTGCTGTTACGAATTGATGAGTTTTTTGAAGAAATGTTTCAAGTTGATTTATAAATATATATTTATATATCCATAAATTATGGAAAGGAAGAATATTTGGGAATGGTGCGTTCGCCTTTTGGATCTTTTTCTCATTATATTAGAGAATGATGCGTAAAATTTTCTTCAAAAATGAAACATTATCACCCAATGAGGTATTTAAAATGCCACACATATAGCATGAAGTCTTGAAATTTATTGTGGTGAATTGCCATATATAAGCAGCACTATGGAAAAAATGCATTGCTTCTTGAGATGAAATTTTGTAGGCAATATGGGGTATTAAAAATAATGGCATTAGGCACTGCTGCATAACAGCATTTTTGGCATTGCTTGCCAATAGTTTTAAGTTCTACTTATTTTAGGTTTTTTAACTAAGAATAAGCATATTGTTTTTAAAATTTAAGCAACTCCCCTGAAGCTGCCCAAGAATTTTTAAAAACTTTTATGATCCTATAAGCAATATTTAGCCCAAATAGCTCAAAACTTTTAAAGCTTTGCGCAATTTGAAAGCACCACATGATATAGAAAAGTCTCTTCATTCTTTTTCGCTATAAATCCACCACCCGGTTCTGTCCCATCGAATTTGCGCACGGCATGACTCAATGGGTGTGGATTATTTTTGCACACATCAAGAAACAGTCAAAGTTGCTTGCTGCTTCCATGGCCTCAAACCTCATAAATACATGAACATTATAGTTATGAATAAAATTTAAATCTTTTTCAATATAATAATTTTTTAAAAAAACTTGTTAATCTTTTCAATAAACAGCAATACGCTTTAATAGAAATTTTCAATGTTTCATTAAAGTATGTTCCCAATAGACCTACCCATGGACATGGAGTTCTGCTATTATACTAGCATATCTCCTTGTCATGCACCAAAATTTTCAAATTTGCTTATAGGTTTGGAGAAAATTGTTTGTAAATGTGGAAAACGGTTTTTCCTTTAAGACGGACGGCAGGCTGTTTAGTGTTAGCATTGTATATAACCATTTTCATATTTAAAGAAATAGTGGTTACCACACAATGAAACATATCTAGTATTTTTTGAAAATTTGTAACTCCATTTAGTGTCCCATATTACTTTCAGCTGTAGGGAAAATGGGACGGTTGAACACAAAATTCTAAGTTCCTTTTTGCAAAACCGCATAGTTGGTCATTGTAAAAAATATATATGTATATTCTTCTTTCCTACACATAATTAAATAAAAAACCAATGCAAGGCAATTATTCTTGAGGAATTTATTTGATTATGAATGGCTAAGGGTCCAATGAGGAAAACCCATTAGTAAGAGACAAGTGCATGGACACAGTAAGCTGCCCAGTTAAACTTAAAGATACAAACCGTGTGCTAGGTTTTCATGTTATGGTGAAAAGTTGTGCCAGGGAGAATTTGCGCCTCAAGTACTGAGACTAGCAAATGTTTTTCAATTTTATACACATTAAAATTCTCCCCATACCTAGTCTTCGTTTCTCATAATCAGAGAATCTACAGCCAATGAAATCAACAACAAACCTCAACTACAAAGGCTTAGAACGTATTTGAATAAGAAAGCATCCTTTTGGTGATTTTGAATCTTTGGCATTAGTATTACTTTGCGAACTATTTTTGGTGAAATTTTGGAAAACTCCTATGGAGATTAAAGTAAAGTAAGATACTGCATCATTGTTAGATGAATCGTATTGATTCGGACATGTTTTTGAATGTTTTAGAAGAAAAATTTTACTTCCTAAAAAAAATTCGGCCTTAGTCTGGCATATGCAAATGCTGATTATTTAAATGTATTAATTTAAAGGGCTTAAAATTTTTTGGTAAAATATATATTAGAAGTCTTCTCTCTCAAAAGCTTATCTAGTTTTTGTGCGGTTTCATACAACCAGTAAGCAATTCGAATTATCCCATACACAATCACAAGACCAACAAGATTTTCTAAATATGTTTATTCAGCCTTTACAAAACATGCACTTTACAACTTTATTTGTTAAGACACCTTCATCAATTCAATATACAAAATTTACTTTTGATTTACCTAAGCATTGTGAAAGCAATTCTAAATTTATTATGTAATTAAATTTCATTAAAGTTTGAAATACAACGAAATAATTAAAATATATCAATATTGATCAATCGAGTGCCATATGTTTATATGAACAATAGATTTAAATTATGACATTATTTACCAGTTTAATAGTATATATATATATATATGTATATAAGGGAAAGGCTAAGTCTACGGAAAAGATAATTTAAGTCGTTTTTGAACTATTCAAATATAAAAGTGTTTTCAGTATTAAGCTACAAGTATTAGCGAATTGGCAATATTGATTAAAACTCAATGTTTTGCAATCTATAAGTAATTTTATCAGATATTAGTTGGGGAAATTGTATATAGATGTGATCTATATAATTTATATGTAAATTTTTAAATTTGAACAGAAATATATTATTTAAATAGTACACATTTTTAGCAGTACCAGAAATGGTGCATACATATTAGGTATTCCTACATAGCACTAAATTCAAAAAGGCTTTCCTGAATGCTTCTGTAGAAAGCATATAGAAGAAAAAGTTGACAGAATTGTTAAGTATAGCCATGTGATTACTAATACTGTAAACAAAGTATAATAACGCGAGGTTTTCATTACTGTCTAGAACAATCTTCTTCGCATATAAATCAATGACACTTGTAGTAAAGAGAACAATCAGAAAGGTGATTGAGATGAGTAACAGAAGTCGAGTCACTTTCTTTTCTGCTTTGTTATCTTTCCTGTTCTTACTCCATTTTGCAAACGCATGAATTATTGCGGCATTTCCGGAAATCACAATGAGAGCAGGTAACCCAAAGTTGAATACATAGTGATAAACGTTGTAGTATAGATCATAGTATGGTCTTTGAGTTTGTGATTGGCATAGCCCATCATGCCATGCAAAATAGTACAAATGCGGCAGACATATTATGAAAATGAAGGATGAGACAACTAAGCATGCAAGATATGCGTTTTTCGGTTTACCATAGTCTCTATAAATAAGAGGGAATTTAATACAAATAACTCTTTCACACGTTAGTAAAACCACGTGCCATAGTGATTCCAGAAACGGTGTGAGCAGACCAAACAACGCCAATTTGCAGAGAACGTCGTTATTATGATGAATGTGTATGTCTAAGCAAAAGAGATTTCACACAGATTTATATATAGTTAAATCTATAGGGCCTTGGAATGTATATAATCCTGGTAACATTGTAAACTCTTTTACAATGTGAATCTTTGCATTTTTATAAAGTAGCACAGTTTTATATATATATATATATATA
>CABFPE010000114.1:1380210-1411744 GCA_900660155.1 Hofstenia miamia | reverse complement strand
ATATATATATAGTATATATATGTGTGTGTGTGTGTTTGTGTATATAACATATACCCATTGATCGAAGAATTCCAGTTCGAATGCCATGGTGTGCAGCTGATATCCCATCCCAAACAGCTAATATCTGCATAATTGCGATGAAAGAGGTTTTTGACTTCTTTTCAATTTTGAAGCATGTTAGAAAATTGAAGATATTTAGTATGAGACCAACAACCCCAATAAAACCATTCACAACGTTTATGTAGTTTGACTGAATAAATCGTGGTTGCAGCTCTAGAGGGATGTACCTGGCTGTCGTGTTGGACATCACTTATAAACTGCAATTTTTTCCTGATCACACATTTTTAAAGAGTGATTCTTATGATTGGCCAAATTTTTTCTCCAATCATGTTTTTCCTTTACGTTATTTCAAATATTTATTAAATATGCTTTTTAATTTAGATAAAATATAAATTAACAAATTCAAATTAATTTAATTAATATAGATTATGAATAATCTCGAAGACAATTGTCAAGTTTTTTCTGAATATAAATGCTATTAATTTTAATAAAGCTGGATATTTATACTATGTTAATGAATGTTCAAGGATAGTTAAATAAATGCATTTATGCTAAAAAGAAATCTTTTATCTGAGAGAATTACTATGGAAAGTGTTAGGAAAAATTCTTACAAAATGTAGGAAAGTAGTAATTTTAATTAAATTATAAAATTTTCCCATAGACTTAACTCAATAATTTGCTTGCTGAATTTTTTTTCTAAAATTGAGTTTTAGATGATAAAAAAGTGTGCATTTATTATGATGACCATCTAGAAGCTATTGGACTGAAGAATAACTCTTTTATTAATAAACGGCATAATCAGATGCTGTGTGATAAAAAAATTTTCAACTAGATTTGATCTGAGAAAGACTAAACCTATGGATGCAAGATCTTAATCTAAAGTATTTCTGTTAGATGGCTTTGAATTCACTTTCGAATTTATGATATTTGATAGGTAACTTCCATAAATCTCACTTGGTCTTGTGACACCCAACATTTTGCTAAAAAATATATCAATGTGATAATGTAATTAAAAATCTGTTTTAAAGTTCCTACAACTTGTTCTAAGAGTAATTATTATTGGTATTTTTATTATTAGGATAATGAGTTATGAATCACTTGTTTTCCTTAATCTACATCTCAAACGGCCAACCCTACTCCAAAGAGGAATCTAGACAAGGCTGAGTGGCTCTAATTTCACCTGCGATATCTGCGGGTAGGTTTGTACGTGTATCACTGTTAATGGTAAGTGCGGTATTGGCATAGACAAAAACAGCCTAAAACAAGAATATAGTGCAAGAATATCATGTCAAGAATTGAAGTAACTAAAATTATTTTTTGAAGAGCTTTAGGTATTTTATTCTTGAATTAGAATAGTACATTGCAGTGTTGTGTGGGTACCTGGTTTTACACGTCCATGCCCGCGGATACTGGCAGGTGTTCATAATTATTATGTGGTACAGGCAGAGATGAACAGTTAACATTTAATTAAGTTATTCTAAAAGTTTGAACTTTAAACATTAATTATACTATAGTTTAAGTTGTATCACAATTTTATTACATTCTGAATTAATGTACGCGTTTAAAATGTTGGTGGGCGTGGCTCAAGAAATTGATTTTATTCAATCTAGTCAAATGTTTTAGAATTTTCACTATAGCTTGCAATTATAATTTTTTTGTCATATTTGATAATTTTTCTGATTTTGGTGGAAACATTGAATTAAAAAGAAAAAAATTAACTGCCAATGTTTACAATCAGATATATTTAATTATTAGGTATTACATGATGAAATTAATCACAAATAACTAAAGTTGTACCATGATGCCCTCATAGGCTGCAAAATTTAATTTAAATATTAATTAGATTTTATTTTTAAAAAGAAAACGACTGGTTTTCTGAATTATAGTGAACTATGCATCTATTTGTGCAAATTTTGTAAATAATATCGTTCCTGATGCACAATGTAAAAGTTTGAATAAACTGAAAAGTTTAAACAATCACATAATTTATAGAAACGTTAATTTAAACGATAGTTTAAAGAGCCTTAGTTTAAAAAAAAAGTCTCAAATGATCATAATATGTTTTTGATGATGCATACGAATTTTTTAAATTTTCATAACTTACGAAATTTAAAGTTATCTAAAATATTAGCAAAACACTGTATAGGAAATCGTCTTCTCTTTNAATTCACTTTCGAATTTATGATATTTGATAGGTAACTTCCATAAATCTCACTTGGTCTTGTGACACCCAACATTTTGCTAAAAAATATATCAATGTGATAATGTAATTAAAAATCTGTTTTAAAGTTTAGATTCCTACAACTTGTTCTAAGAGTAATTATTATTGGTATTTTTATTATTAGGATAATGAGTTATGAATCACTTGTTTTCCTTAATCTACATCTCAAACGGCCAACCCTACTCCAAAGAGGAATCTAGACAAGGCTGAGTGGCTCTAATTTCACCTGCGATATCTGCGGGTAGGTTTGTACGTGTATCACTGTTAATGGTAAGTGCGGTATTGGCATAGACAAAAACAGCCTAAAACAAGAATATAGTGCAAGAATATCATGTCAAGAATTGAAGTAACTAAAATTATTTTTTGAAGAGCTTTAGGTATTTTATTCTTGAATTAGAATAGTACATTGCAGTGTTGTGTGGGTACCTGGTTTTACACGTCCATGCCCGCGGATACTGGCAGGTGTTCATAATTATTATGTGGTACAGGCAGAGATGAACAGTTAACATTTAATTAAGTTATTCTAAAAGTTTGAACTTTAAACATTAATTATACTATAGCTTAAGTTGTATCACAATTTTATTACATTCTGAATTAATGTACGCGTTTAAAATGTTGGTGGGCGTGGCTCAAGAAATTGATTTTATTCAATCTAGTCAAATGTTTTAGAATTTTCACTATAGCTTGCAATTATAAATTTTTTGTCATAATTGATAATTTTTCTGATTTTGGTGGAAACATTGAATTAAAAAGAAAAAAATTAACTGTCAATGTTTAAAATCAGATATATTTTATTATTAGGTATTACATGATGAAATTAATCACAAATAACTAAAGTTGTACCATGATGCCCTCATAGGCTGCAAAATTTAATTTAAATATTAATTAGATTTTATTTTTAAAAAGAAAACGACTGGTTTTCTGAATTATAGTGAACTATGCATCTATTTGTGCAAATTTTGTAAATAATATCGTTCCTGATGCACAATGTAAAAGTTTGAATAAACTGAAAAGTTTAAACAATCACATAATTTATAGAAACGTTAATTTAAACGATAGTTTAAAGAGCCTTAGTTTAAAAAAAAAGTCTCAAATGATCATAATATGTTTTTGATGATGCATACGAATTTTTTAAATTTTCATAACTTACGAAATTTAAAGTTATCTAAAATATTAGCAAAACACTGTATAGGAAATCGTCTTCTCTTTCATTTTTGTTCTTAGACTTATTTACAGAAAACAAAATAATTGAAACTAGTTGCTTCTGCAAAAGATTTTAGAAGACTTTATTATCTGAAAACTAGA
The DNA here is from genome assembly GCA_900660155.1 of Hofstenia miamia. NCBI lineage: Eukaryota > Metazoa > Xenacoelomorpha > Acoela > Hofsteniidae > Hofstenia > Hofstenia miamia. The sequence goes on along the minus strand of CABFPE010000114.1, from coordinate 1,408,158 downwards.
TTCGTTTCTCAACAAAAATTTAAGACCATTTGAAAAATTTTATAACAAATTTTTTTTCATTTATATGGAAAGTGTGGTGTTTCTTGTTGTAAACAATAACCGAAATCAACTATTTTTTTAATTAAATCATAGGCAATAGCTTCACATGCAAAATTTTAAGATGCTGGTATTATAAAAGTCTATCTAGAAAGGACATAATTTTCAGAAAGCACAGAATTTAGCCTCAAAAAATACTTCAAATTTGTATGGATTTATATTGTTTCCCCCCCAAAACATTTGATATAAATTGTGTATTGGTGATGTATTATAACACCAAATTTTAAGCTAATTGTAGATACCGTTTTTACCATATTAAATTATGCCTACCTTGATATAGAAAGTTTTATGAAGATTTAGAAATGTATCTTATCACTCCGTTGCTAAAATGGGCATTTAACAAAGTAATATTTTTAATAGAATTTTTGATAAACGCAAAACAGATGGCTAAGTAATATTAATCCTTTGTTTTGAGTATCCTTCACATTTCAATTTAGGGGTAACTAAAGCCTTAAAACTTATGAGCAAATTATGAAACTTTATTGTGGGAACATGACAATGTTATATTCCATAACGATAAGCCAGATTGTAGACAAATGAAATAAAAAAATTCTGAATTTATAGTTAGTTAATGCAAACAAATACGAAATGTTGTACAGTGAAATTTTAATGAGCACTTAGAAGAATTTCTTTGATCAAGGAAAAATTGGTTACTTTAATTAAACAGCCCTCTCAAAAAACATCTTTGTACTTTCAACTATAACCTATCACTGGATTATTTTTGGACATCGAATGAATAAACTACTTTAGTGACTTTGATCATTGTTATTATGTAATAGTCGAAATTCAAAACGTATGATAATAGTTCTCATGTATGGTATCAATAATTAAAAATCCTGCTTTATAATAAACATTTTGAAAATATTATATTGATATTGAAAAATCTAAACTTAGTGAATTTTAACTTGTAAATATACTAAGTTTCGTTCTTACATTTTCTACATTCAATATTCAAACTGCCAAATATATTATCTTTATAATTTAGCATTTCTTATGTATAAAAGTGAAATATTATTCTGTTTCAGCTATGAGTTTCTTACTACTACGCGTGGTTAAAAACATCAATTCCAAGCAAATCTTGTTAAATGTGATTTATAAATAAATAATAAATAAATGTATTTACAGATTCAACTGAAAGGAATGAGTCTCTGATATACAAAAACTATTTGGGTAATATACTTTACAACTATACATCTAGGTTCATTTCGATGTTTCTGCAATTACTACATAAGCATCTTATGGACCATGTGCAGAGATTTCCAATCAAGAATTTTTAAGGAAGAAATTCCAATATAGAGTATACAACCAGGCAATTCTAAATTGTTAATTCGATATGGCAATGAATTTGCTATCCTTGGAATTCTTATCCAAAAATTTGAATCCGATTTTACCCTTTTGGTCTTTTTTAATCTGAAAATATCGTTTTCTGCTATCTTCATGATTTACTGTGTTAATATAAAGTTTATTGCTCCATTTCATATCAAATCGACCGTTGACAATTTTACAAATGAATATGAAGCTTTCTAGTTAAATACTTAATACCAGTAGTAGCATATTTAAATTTAACAGCCTCTCCTTATAGCTTAGTTCATAATCATTTAACATCCATTTAGTAATTTGCCGTTGTAGGGTTTCGATATTTCTCATGTGTTTTCTTGTTGCTGACAGGCACTGCGATGCATAACAAGCAACAGGTCTGACATTTGAGTTAAACGCCTTGATTTTATAAGTGTAGTGTAGCACTCCATTATTTTACTTGCATGCTAAACCGCTTTAAGCATCAATTTTGAAATTATGCATCGGTTCATGATCAAAAGTTCCATCAGATACAAAATCTAAGAAGTGGTTTCTAATGAATTTTTTTAAAATAGCAACGAGAAATCTTCCTTTTGAAATTACAACGAATGTATAATTTGGAAGGCGATGTTATGTATAGTTAGTTATTGTAAATTCAGTCACTATTCATTCTTTGTCAAACCTTTTAATATATATTTAAAAAGATTTATGCATTCATTGGGTTTTTCAAAACGTAAGTTGATGGCTTGCATGTCAGCTTTTCTTCAACCTAGGAATCCCTTTATATTTAACTAAAATACGTCGAATTGGGGCGGATAGAACTAGTTTTGATTTAACAGTATTCATAAATAGTAACCTCTAATACTTAATAATGCATATGAAATATTTTTCGAGAAATGCAAATCATGAGAGTTTTACTGTACTAACTGTTGCATACAGAATCTCACTCGTTTAAATTCCATCAACTGAAATTACTAAAGCCCATGTTTTGCGGCAGAACTGTTTAATTGCAATTTTGAAAAGCGAATATTTGCTTGGTTTGTTTGTACCTGAAAAATGTAAAGCGTTTGTGCGTTGGTAGTGTAAGCATTCAAAAGAGGCCTCCAAAAATGGCATTGAAATAACTAAAATTATTTTTTGAAGAGCTTTAGGTATTTTATTCTTGAATTAGAATAGTACATTGCAGTGTTGTGTGGGTACCTGGTTTTACACGTCCATGCCCGCGGATACTGGCAGGTGTTCATAATTATTATGTGGTACAGGCAGAGATGAACAGTTAACATTTAATTAAGTTATTCTAAAAGTTTGAACTTTAAACATTAATTATACTATAGCTTAAGTTGTATCACAATTTTATTACATTCTGAATTAATGTACGCGTTTAAAATGTTGGTGGGCGTGGCTCAAGAAATTGATTTTATTCAATCTAGTCAAATGTTTTAGAATTTTCACTATAGCTTGCAATTATAAATTTTTTGTCATAATTGATAATTTTTCTGATTTTGGTGGAAACATTGAATTAAAAAGAAAAAAATTAACTGTCAATGTTTAAAATCAGATATATTTTATTATTAGGTATTACATGATGAAATTAATCACAAATAACTAAAGTTGTACCATAATGCCCTCAAAGGCTGCAAAATTTAATTTAAATATTAATTAGATTTTATTTTTAAAAAAAAACTACTGGTTTTCTGAATTATAGTGAACTATGAATCTATTTGTGCAAATTTTGTAAATAATATCGTTCCTGATGCACAATCTAAAAGTTTGAATAAACTGAAAAGTTTAAACAATCACATAATTAATAGAAACGTTAATTTAAACGATAGTTTAAAGAGCCTTAGTTTAAAAAAAGTCTCAAATGGTCATAATATGTTTTTGATGATGCATACGAATTTTTGAAACTTTCATAACTTACGAAATTTAAAGTTATCTAAAATATGAGCAAAACACTGTATAGGAAATCGTCTTCTCTTTAATTTTTGTTCTTAGACTTATTTACAGAAAACAAAATAATTGAAACTAGTTGCTTCTGCAAAAGATTTTAGAAGACTTTATTATCTGAAAACTAGATTCGTTTCCCAACAAAAATTTAAGACCATTTGAAAAATTTTATAACAAATTTCATTTCATTTATAGTTATAGATATCCCATATATATATATATATATATATATATATATATATATATATATATATAAAAATCACAAATACTGAAGAAGTCGTAAAAAATCTTTAAATTGAAAAGTGGTTCTTGAAAATTGCACTTTTAAAGAAAATTTTTTTGTGCATTTTACCAAAATATAAGACCAGTTACATAACATGCCAGATTGGCAAGTTGTTTTGCTGTTATTCTTTAGTTATTTGTCAACAATTCAAATGGTCTTAAATTTTTGTCCGGTAGTGTATCAGAAGCATATGAAAAATATTCCGAGTTTAATCATCTTTTCACCACAACAAAAAAGTACACTTGGTCTTAAGTCTATCAATATCCGAATACTTCCAAATCTGTTAAAATGCTTAATGAACCGTGAACAATTTGCATTTTATCTTAGTGTAGGCAATCGCAAGTTTAATGTTAAATATGTTTTTTAAAGAATTTAAATTTTAAATATATAAAATTTTTAAATGCTGATGAACATTTCGGAGTGCTTAATAGTAGCAAAGAAAACTTCATTCTCGGGTACGGGTGGGTAAAAGTAATAAAATAGCACTATCCGCAAATACCACACAGTTAAAAAATTTTCAAATAAAATCTATAAAAAATTTCATTAGGTAGGAAAAGTAATTAAAAAATTTTTGAATAATTGTTCAACATAAATTTTTCAGGGAATGTGTAATATCGAGATTAGAAAACGGAGGTTAATCGAGATCGAGATGTTTACGATTTCTTGTTTCGAAAGGTTATTCTCGGTAAATGAGACTTCTGAGAAGATTTAGTCAAACCGTGAGAGTTTTGACATTACATTCAAAATGTACTAGAGGTACTTAAAAGCCCTACAAAAAAGGTAATGAAATACTTCATTCATTTTCTATTGCTTTTGAATAAATCTCTTAAAAGGATTTTCGTTGAAATAATTTTTACAAAAAATTAATTGCGAAATAAAAATTATTTTAAATGAAATTATATATTTTGCAATTTAACTATATTCAATTTGAAAAGTCTGTGATTTAAAAATTTGTATTCTATGACTTGATAGTTCACAAAAATATTCGATGGAAAATATTATGAGATGTAAGAAATTATGGAGGTGTACTGAAAGACGCATGTCTGCTATCATTGGGAACTTGATTGTTTAGTAATTACTTGTTTTCAAAATTTTATTCGTACTAGATATTTTTGTTTGTTACTCTTTGCAGTTGCAATTACATTTGAATATATATATATATATATATATATATATATATATTATATATATATATATATATACCGGTATATATATATATATATATAAATGTTTTGATGCAAAAGTGTTGGAGTTGGGCTTATAACTTCTAAGAAATGTATTGTTTGATAGAAAATGTTACCACAAATGATATGAAAGTGGAGATCTTGCCAAATCCAAATTCTAGGACGTGTAATTTGTAGAACTCTGCACTATTGAATGTTGAAATTCCATTAAAATTCATTTTGCAATTTTGTGCTGAATAACAACATGGTTTAAAATTTATTCACTTTGAAATACTAAATAGCTTAACCTTAAATAGCCTGGAGGTTTTTGAAAAAAGTTCATCATCCTATAAAATAATTTTAAACTCTTATAGCCCAAAACTAGTATAGTTGTGTTCAATCTGAAAGCACGGCACACCTCAGTGGGCCTGGAATGTCTCTGCACATATCAAAAACAATCAAAGTCCTTTTTGCCTTCATGGGCTCAAACCTTTTAAATACATGAACACAAGATATGGAGAGAATTCAAATCTTTTCCAAAAATTCGAAAATTTCAAAGAAAACTTGTTAATATTTTAAACAATTTCTGCCATAGCAATATGCTTTGATAGAAATTTTAAACATTGCATTAAAGTACGATCCCAAATAAACCTACCCATGGACCAAGATTTTCAAATTTGGAAATAGTCTTGGATAAAATTCTTTGCAAATGTGTTCCGTTCTTTAAAATGGACGTCAGGCTGTTTAAGGTTAAATGCAATGTAGTCTTACCGAATTGGTAGCATTTAGGAAAACCCCTTCAAAGTTTCAGTTTTACACCTGTTGCGAGTAGCCTTGCAGGGCAGGTTTTATTAGGTCTTTTTATTTTTTTTGATTTCAAGTGATCTCCAAGCTTGACCTCATTTGTAAAAAAACTCTTAATCATTGAAGTCTTATTAAATATTCAGAAAGTTCAACACAAACAAAAATGAATGCATATATTTTTCTTAAAATCCAACAAGCAATGTTTGAATGCTATTTAAATAGAAGACGCAGTATTTATATTTTATGTTGAAACGTTCTTATATGTTATTGTATGCTATTTCAAATTATTTTTTATGTATGAACTATAGCCAGGTTCTTATGCATGCCTTTCTCTTAGTGATGCAAAAATGAATCAACTGAGAAATTTCCTGCATCATAACATTTAGGAAGAATCGCAGTTAGTATTGTGCGGGCCGGCTTGATGCCCGCGGTCTCTGGCAGGCTACAACTTTAAAGGGCGGGCCACGGGCTGGCATAGAGAAGAAAAGATATAAGTATTTTAAGTCTATTCTGTTTACTATATTTTAAACACAATATTTCTGTTTACAATTCTGTTTGCTATATCTCAAATCACAACTTTACTATATCTCAAATCTACCACAGGTAAATTTAACAGCTGAGTGAACAGCTGATAGTAATGTTTTATTGGATCGGAGTAATTTACAGATCCATAATGAAATCACGCTCGGGCGGGCTAAAAAACTTTAACGGGTGGGCCATGGGTGGGAAAAATCAGCGGCCTGCACACCGCTAATCGCAGTTTGCAAAGCAGTGGTGACCCTCAAAGCCCAGGTGAGTTGTGGATGTAAGTTACTACATGATTCGCTTGTATTAAATAAAATAAGATAGATGACGCTTGCTGGTTGTTTTTTGTTACAAAATCTTGGACTTGACTTGCATTAATGCACTGGATGGCAAAAAGTTCGCGGTGCAATTAATATTCATTGCTGTTAGTTACCTCACCAATATGGAAAGCAGGAGGTGTACGCAGAGTGACATTTCAGTTGTGATCAACATGAGTGAACAAAAGCGGGCGAATATTGAAAAATTCTACTCTGAAAATGTACCTCAACTCGTTAGTTTTTAATATTTTCTTAAATTTTGCACAAAATTTGTGCTGACACCAAACATTCACCCATACCCCCTCTATGTATGCCATTGGAGGAAATCAATCTTCAACCCTCTACGCTTTAACAACAAACTGCTTTACTTCCGCAACCAGTGTTTGCCAATTGCAACCTAAGAAAACCACTACCTGCTGGGTTTGTTCGAATTGCTCAACTGAACAACAAAATCGCTGTTAAAACTTTTACTTTATGTACGTTTTTCAAGACCATCTAATTGTAGGGTTGTTCATTAATTTGCACTGATATTTCTATTTTTTGAGGCAGAGGTCAAAATTCACTCATGCAGCTGTTATAAAGGCATCGAAATGTCTACTGTTTTAGAGCTGAAACATGCAGAAAAGATGTGCAGAATTTTTTGAAATATTTTTAAGCATAACAAGATAGAATATACCTACAGATATTTATAAAATAATTATGTTTGAGGGTAGGGAATTGTAGCCTTAAATATGTTATTGCAATAAATAGGCTTGGGTTCAACTTCAAAATTATTGCTCAGTGAGATAACGCTTGTAATATATATTATTATTAAGGCTCGGATATATATAGACAGGTATTTACATTAAACATGTTTTTGCAATTTTTTTCAAAAATATTCGAATCTTACATGCTTCAATTTTTTCATTTTTGAGAGAGATGCACTGATATTGCACATTAACATATGTCTTGCGTCGTGACTAACATCATTTATTCCATTATGCAATGTGTTAGTATTCGAAAGATCTAGAAAGAAGTGAACCTTACCCTTAGTGGAGGGCAACCCATGTTATGTTTTGAAATGCATGTTTGCTCCCTTAGTCACTGTGAGCAAAGAGAGATGTTTCCTTTCATTTTGCCACATCCTTGAACGGTACATACGGAGACGAATCGTATCAAATCTCAAAAACTACGCAATAATTTTCTATCATAAATTTGAAAAATAAATAATGAATTTCTGCAAACTTCCCTTAATAATACATTGACAAAGGATAAATCTGGAAGATCGTAAATTAATTGGACCAAAATATTTTACAATATTTGGCGGCCTAATAAAATGACAAAGTTTCGAAAGTTATGTTATTTGAAAGACCTTTCTTGTTTCAAGGAGGAGGTGGGTATGGAAGTATTATGTTAGCAACTGAAAACCCGTTCATTAAACTTTTTAGTCCGTAAAGCATGATCACCGCCTTATTTCGTTAACTTTATTTCATTCAAACTTAGCACGTACAAATTACATGGTGACTCAATCGCTTCCCTTTGGAAAAACGAATGTTGGTTATAGCATTGGGGGCCGATACAGGAGCTAGTACGCATTTAAAAATAGGCTTAGCAAAATTTTTTTGAAGATTGGAAATGACAAGAACTATCCTATGTTTACCAAATTTTCAAGAATACGCCACGCCCGAGTGACTCGACGTATGATATCTCTTCTTGTTACCCGTACGTAGCTATAAAAGGAACAATTTTATTATACTGCCTGCAAACATATGATGGGGACGATAGTTATCCGAAGTTTTTGTGACTGTGCCACCATTATGTTAGTAAATAGTATTTTCCTTTTTACTGTATATCAGTACAGGGATAAAAGCGTTTGTAAATAAATAAAAATTGTGCGTTTTGAAGGATAATTTTTCCCGAAAATACGGATTCAGAACAGGATTTGTAAAGTTTGAGGGAAAATGTTCAAACAGTATCGATATGCACAATCATTCAAAAAGTCATACCTCACTTCTTATTATTAATAAAAAATGTAGTTCTTGTCCAACTTTCTTCTCGCAATTGTACAATTAGTGTCAGATCGCTCAAAATAAAGTGTTCGTTTAAATGATTTTAGTAAATTCAATATTGATATTTGAATTGATTAATGAAATATATCTCAATAATCAGGTTCTTGAGTGTTATTTTACCACTGAACAAAGTAATATATACACCTCAAACAGTAAAATAGTGATTAGTAGAAATATTGAACATCTATTAATTTTCCTTCAGAAAAGTCCGATTTCGTTTTGTTCTTTACGTTCTTCCCAATATAATGTGCGTTCCTTAAGGGAGAGTGAAATAATTTTTATAATTTTTTAAGAGAGGGGTTTCAAGAAGTTGCCTCTACTTCTCAAATCAATATTTTCACTGTTCTTATGTAGTTGCCACTTTAGCTGCGGCGATTATCCCCTATTTTTACTAGTAAGGGGCAACTATGAAAATTGCTACAAATATCCTTCAAATCAAAGTTTTAACTAAATTTCATTGCTATGTTATTGAACTTCTGACATGGAATGCAATTTCAACATTGAGACACTTCAAGCGTTTATTTTGACAAAGTAAATAAGGAAATAAACCAAATTTAGGCCTATGAAAAATTGAGCATTGAATAAATTTGAATCAGCAGGAAAAAATATATTTCATGCATTATGTAAGAGCAACGGACTCAGGAAACGATCCTTCTCGCTTACATTATGTTATAAATAAGATGAATTTCTCATTGGCTATTCATATCGTTTCCTGTCGCAATATTACTCATAACACTAACACTAGAGAAATTCATGAGCCCATTTTGTGAATTATTTTTTTAAGCCTATTAAATATTTGGAAATTTTCGTATATTAGCAGCCCTACATCTACTGTATAAGTAAATGTGCTTCCCTGTTTGTGTGAACATTTATGCAAAAATGCTATTCCTGACATTGAGTCCATGAAAGTATTATTAATTATTTAATAAAAGAAACAATTTTTTTTGAAAAAACTCTTTATATCAAATGTTCAGATAACAGGTGGTATGAATCTCATAAAATCAACGATTAATCTCAAATATTGTTTTCTGTATGTTGACCACCCAAACACCAGTCAAGTGGTTTTGGCATTGAATTTAAAATCTCTCTCCTCTGGTGTTTCACATTTAAGATATTTTTGTCGGTTCATACGCTTAAGTGTTTTTTTACCACCTATTGTAATTAGACTCAGTGCTTATATCGATATCAACACAAACAAAATTTGTGATGTCTATGGATTATTTTATGTTAAGTCTTGTTGTTTACCTTAAAAGGAATGACTTAGTACACTTAAAAAATATAATTTTTTCGAAATTAATTGGCAAATCATTGAAATTAAATAAATTAAATGTCAGCATTTTGAGGTTCAAAGAAGAATGCATGTGCATGAAGTGTTTCTTGCAACCGGAGCTGCTAATGTCTGTCTTCTTCCACACTCGTCACAAATCGTCTCAGAAAATACATCGACAATTCTCTGAAATGTAGGTCTGATATTATAGCCAGTTAAAGCACTAGTGAAAAATAAATTGTCATAACTCAATCCATGCTTTTCCATGAATGCGTCAATTTCCATGTCATTCACTTTTCTGCATGTCGCACTGTCATATTTATTCGCACAGATGATTACTTTCTCTTCCAACACACTGTTGCTCAATTCTGACCTAATCATTGGCATGAAGCTGCTGTCAAGTGAGGTTAAACTAGATTTGTCATCTAGTGAAAATACAACAATAAAAAAGGCAGTTTCTTTAATATAAGATGCTGTGATTGCACGAAAACGCTCATCCCCAGAGGTATCCCAAACCTGTAGACGAAAATAGCGGCCATCTCTATCCTTGGCTTTGAGCGAAAGAAAATCCACTCCAACTGTTGGCACATATTCAACATTGAAAGAACGAGAAGCGATCCTAAGCATAATGTTGGTTTTACCAACTTTTTGTGGACCCCAAATGACGCATTTAATATTGTGACTTATGCATGCATGTTCAGGAAGTGAAGAAAGTATTTGACTTGTGTAGGCCTGATATCGTTTTTTTGAACAGTGTCCCCACTTGAACACGTCATCTATATTCAAACCGGTTTTTGAACTAATTAACCACGTATCGCAAGCATGTACCGTTTCCGTTGAAACACTGTTAGCTATATCTGCCTTGGAAACACAGATTCTCGAAATTACATTTCCTTTACCAAGATTTTCCATTTTGTGTAACCACTCTGAATTTGCTGATGATATGGCGTCATTTAGATTGTCGGACGTGCCATCAACCAAAACAATTACACAATCTATGTCATTGTGTAAACGGAAAAGACCAAAGCAATCCGTGGTGTGTGGTACTTCAATAAATTCAAAACGAATAGTTTTACCGGGTAATTGTGAGGTGACTAATTTGAACCTATTTACTGACGTGGTGTTTGATGCTTCACAAAATTGATCAGATACAAATCGATTAATCAATTGTGTTTTTCCACTACCCTTACTGCCTACTACTGCAATTTTATATTTTAAACAGTTTGTTCCAACCATGCCATCACCCGCAACTGTAAGTTCCGCCAAGAGTCTTCTAAACACACTTTTCACTTCTGCATTGTTTGAAAGAAGATATTGTTCTGCAGCAGAATGTTGAAACTGCACAGAGTTCTGCATCTCAACGTCGCTTTCAGCATCTTTCGCATCCAATTTCGGAGATCGTGTGCAGCAAAAGCGAATGTCTATTTTATGAGCTGCAAGTAAAATTAAGACTTCCACGTATGAAGAAATCTTCGAATCGGTAACATCCAAAAGTGCACAGTTCGGTAAAAACGTTTCAACAATTTTCTGGTAATTAGTTTCATTGTCACTATCAACATCTACCGTAACCAACTGCATTGACACCGACTGATTGGCACCATTTAATGTATCCATAACAATATACCCTGTATAGCAAGAGTCTGTTTTCACAGCCGTTTTGTCAATATCAAGCAGCATGGCTGTAATTGATTTTGCGGTTTTCCCAATTAAAAGAATTCTAACGGGTGATAGTTTTAGCCAAATTTCTGTACTTTGCTCAATGAAATATTCATGCTTTAGGGTAATGAATATATTTTTCTCTTGCCTTAGATCGTCTGAATGTTCGGAAACAGTTGAGTTCCCAGTTATGCTATCTACTTCATTTTTGTAATGGTGTTGGGTAGATGAAACCACGTGCTCTTGGAAAGTAACTTCCTGTTTAGAACTTGAGTTATTCTGTAAGTTGATTATATTCTCATTGTCAGAGGTTTCAATATTAGCCGCAGATGATACAGAGTCAACAGGGGCTTGTTCCCCATTCACAATGACGCTATTGCTTCTTGATATATTTATTATATTGTAGTCTGTATTTACCTGTAAGCCATCACTATTGTGTACCTGTAACTCACTAAGTTTTGCCCTTTCTTGTTCAGATGAGGTACTTTCAATTTGATTATAAATATGTGTACTTTGATGGGACACAATACTTGTAGTAATTGTAGTGCTTTCCTCAATGTAAGTTTTCGATACTTTATTGACATTGGTGATTTCATTTTGAGTAATAACCGTTCTTTTATTGTTATCAGCAGTTTCAGAACCATTGGATGTAGCAACGCTTTCATTTGTGTAACTGATATTAGTCAAATAAATTGAGTTATCTCCACTTGAATCCTGGCTAACTTTAGAATATTGATTTTGGGAAATTATGGATAATCCATCTTCATTAGTTTGTGTAGTAATTAAGCTTTTAGATGTTTCAATATTATTCAACTCCATTTTATCCTTACTCGATTGTAATCCTATATCAGAGGCAAAAGACCTTTGTAATTCTGAATTTTCTTTAGATTCAATGACGTCAGTAGTTGCGTTTTCATTCTGCTCCTCACATTGTATATCATTGGGAGGATCTTCATTTTCTGCAACTACGCTTTCTTTTTCCGAAATTGTGCTCTCCTCTTCAAGAAGTACGCTAATTTCAGGTGCTGCTGAAGAAACTTCATTGTCTACCACTATTTCTTTGTCAGGTTCATTTGGTGTTGGATCGCGCTCTTGAACTGGAGTGACTTTGGTTACCTCTATTTCCTTATCAGAAGGAACTGGTTCGTTGAAGACTTCATCGTCTGTCAACGGTTCATTTTTATTAGTATTGTGTGAGTCCGTTGAGACACTGCTTGAAGATGAGCTGCTCGAAGAGGAATGTCTGCTTGAACTTGAACTGGAACTTTTCGAAGAAGATTTAGAACTGCGATGTGAGCTGCGGGAAGAGGCACGCTTGTGAGTTGCTTCTTCCACTTTTTCAGTAACTAGGCTTTCCAGTTTCTCTCGTATTTCGTGAAGGTCATTGACTTCAGCATCGATTTCAGGAGTTAGGCTTCCCGCCAACGATGTATTGCCAGAATCACTCATTAGATACGTAGCAAAGCGAAAATTGTAAATAATTCCACCTGTTGATCATTAATTTATAATGTGTTTCAAGGCATAAATTAGAGTGCAATGTAATTGTTGCCAAATCTAGACCGAATTACTTTAGTTTGACAAACAAATCCAAATTGTGAGTGATTAGCGATATGATTTTGAAAGGGTGACTTGCAACGAAGTTAAATTGTTCTTCAATAGAATGTATCCAATGACCTGCACCTGCTTTATTAACATTGTAAAATGATGAAAATCAATAGCACCATAACAGCAGGGAAATTAGTGACAACCAGTTGAATGCGATTGGTAATTGTAAATTACCAATGTTAAGTACAGATAGTGTTTGTAGTAATTGCATTAAACTATTTCACATGGTAAATGATTTCAAGATCATTTTCTTTTTAAAATTTGACAATTCTCGAGATGGTTTAGTGAACAACGATCGAACTTTGAGAAATATAAACTAAGCTAATTCAGATGCGTAGAAAAACTCTGGTGAAAATCGATGGAATTCATTATATTTGCTTCTTAAAAATATGCATTCAATTCCCTTCCAATTGTTAACTTTTACATTCGACTACGTAAACTTCTAATTCGTCCCATCTGATAGGATAATTTTTGTTTCATCCCATTATTCTACCCACTATTTTTTATCTGATGGTTTTCTCATGTGCTATGAAGAAACTATTAAAAATATATTTTATGTGTGTAAACCAACAGATATTAATGTGTGATCTCTTTCCGATGTGCAAGTGAGTTGCATTATTTAATCCTTGTCGGTTTTGCGAGATTATTTCATTCATAAATTTATCATTTAAATGAAACTTTTTTAAAATCTATTTAAATTGAATGGCTTATTTCCTGAATTTGTATTGTAGCCATATTCAAAAAATCTGGTTTGGATAGGGTCGCATTGAGGCTGTGCGGGTTTGGGTGGGGTTTGAAAATTTCAACACGACTACAAATTTGGTTTCCTAATATCTGTATGTCAATTGCAAAATTCAACGTGAATAACTTGTAAAAATTTAACAATAAGGAACTATATAAATAAGGGTAAAACTAATCCATTTTTCTCCGATAGCTCTAAAAAAGAAAGAACTTGAGAAACGATTAAAATAATGTCATGGTAGGTGACAAAAATTTAACAAACTCCATTGTTAGCATTTCCTACGATTAACCTTCAACAATCTATTGTCCTTTAAAAAAACTCTTTTTTCACATTTTCCATCAATTTTCTTGAACAATATTATGAAATTTGGAATTCCCGAAATATGTGTATGCCTCTATTTGGTAAAAGTGCTTGAATGTAAAATTTTTTTACTAAAATGTATTGCTCTGCCTGAAGTACATTAAAAAAGTTGCACTATTTTTCATTGAAAGTTTGATGTTTCAAAAAGAAGTTTGAATTACCTGCGTTGAATCGAACATTTTCAGAAGCATATCTACTCCAGTCCAATAAAATTTACATGGATCGATCCACAAGGGACCCATGTGCTCAGGAGCAGACCTAGAGGCGGGTCAAACTTTTTGGACCTGACCACAAAAGTCCTGAATGTTATGTAGACCCACCGTCTTCCTAAACTTAGCCTAACTGCGCCAAAACCAACAAAACTATATGCGATTTAGACATGCCTAGCTAGCCACTAGTGGGACAATATAGGCTTTGTTATGCATTGGCTGTTATGGCACAAATAGTAACATGTAAACACACTTTTCAATTGTAGCATTGAAATCAAGGAGTACATAATAACAGGACATGACACCGAAAATCTCACTTAAAACTTGAGGGCTGGCTCAATATTTTGTATTTTCATGCCAAAATGATATTTTTCATACACAATGAAATTTATAGCATTTAGATGTTTTTAAAATTACAAAATCACTATATATATCTAATAGCTACATCAGTATTGTAATGCGACATCATTATTTTATAAATAAAAATCAAATGTTACATGTAAGATAACAGGTAAATTACGCCTTGATTAAAAAGCATTAAAGATTATATTCATTTTACAAAATTTAAATTGATTATGCAAATTTGGTTAACTTTCTAGCATTGCTTAGCTGTGCCTTATTCAAAACCGATAGTCCTTTAAGAAAAATATTAACCAACTTCATAAGTACAGATTTTAGTGTAGACCTAAACTGAACAACATCACTAGTTTCTTGAAGAAAATTATATAAACGATTTTGGCAATACTTCGTTTTAGATTTGGTAAAGTAAGAGTAGCAGCAAAACACGTATTCCACAAAATCATGTGATGGATGGTGTAATCCTCCTCGGTTAAAATTAGTAAAAAAGTCATCGGGTTCAGACGGATGTTCATACGACAAAAGCAGTATTTCTGTTGAAGCAACATATCCACAAATGTAAGAGACATCTCTTTTCATTTGAGCTAATTTCACTGACGTAGATCATTAAATTATCTAATATATTAACATCAACTTCAAGAAAATAAAGAGTACATAAATGGCAAGAATGAACACTGTCAGACCAACTAAAATGCTCACCTAACTCCAAAAGCAGTTTTGCTCTATCTATGTTATGAGTAAACATTACATCTGCGGTTGTAATGTAATACTTGCCGCCCGAAGACTGTCGAAAATGGCCAAAGTGACCTTCAAGATCATCTTGTTGAAAAAAAGATGATAAAATGAAATTCGAAAAGAAAGGCTTGACCATTATCGCGAGTATTGTATGAGCCAATTTGTTAACATTGTCCAAAGCTTGACCAAAGATGCTGCCGCCTCTGTACACTAATGACGGATTAATATAAATTTCATCAATACTTAACCAACAGTTTTTTTATCGCTGTTGTAATTTAGAAAAAAATGAAATAAAAAAGTCGTTTTCTTCTGTAGATTTGTAAACCGACGTTATTCGTTGCAAGGTGCGCACCTAAGTTGGACAATTATAAATTGCCAATATATAATTATACTCTGATGCTATTTTAATGAATGTTGTAAAATGCAAGAGCTAAATGATACACTAATAGGTTATATAAATAGAGCAATAATTACGCAATTATTTCATACAACATATATAGTTGCCCAACTAAGTTACGCACTGATGGTAACAGAAGCTTTTGTCGAAGTTTAGCATACAATGATCTGGAGACAGAATACCACATAAAAGCAGTCAAAAATCATCCATGCTATATATACGACCATTTCTTTGTTTATTCAAGAGGTGAATGTTGTTTGATAGGAAGCATGACTTATTATGCACATCTTCACGGATATTTGTAATACAGAAGTCAGACGAAACGTAATGTATAAGTTCGGTAAGTTGACTCCAAAATTTTATAGATCCAATAGCGGGATGTTTGACATTGATCAATTTGGAAAAAGATTCATAATTGAAAGAAATTTCTTCTGACTCTGAAGATGTCTGCAAAGTACAGTAAAATCCTTACAAATA
Source organism: Hofstenia miamia (assembly GCA_900660155.1). Taxonomy (NCBI): domain Eukaryota; kingdom Metazoa; phylum Xenacoelomorpha; order Acoela; family Hofsteniidae; genus Hofstenia; species Hofstenia miamia. The sequence goes on along the minus strand of CABFPE010000114.1, from coordinate 1,391,874 downwards.
TAAATGACATTGTTTCGGTTAAATAAGTTTTTGGATTTAGACGTTATGAAAGCCAAAGAGTTTGAAGAGGAATTAAAAAAACGTGTTCCTGACAACATATTTCTTTCCATTTCTCAAAGTGACAATTTTTTTGTGATAACAAGCATCCATCATGATGGTCCTATATTTGACTGGATAATTTTTCTCAAACGAAATACAGTAAAATCCTTATAAAATATTCATTCAAGTAATGCACCAAATTTTTTGTTTATTTACAAAATCTATACATGCATGTCACGCGAAAACCAAAAAAAATGGGTATTGCCGTTGACTAGACTATCCAAGAAATTTTAAGGGAAGGTAATTTTTACAATGCAATTTCAGTCACTCTCTTTTCTTTATGTAAAGGATGACGAGATATTTAATGAATGTATTGGTTTGGTATCGTAACCTAATTTTACAGCTGAAAGCATAGCAAAAAACATTGAACACTTGTAAAAAGAATTAGCTAGACCTTAAGTCACCCTAATTGGGCTCGACCTTTGAAAATGGGAGGTCTGGCGAGGGCTAGGAGACCAGCTGTTAAATAATTCTTAATAACTCAATTATTTGTTTGTTAGTCTTACTTGAAATTCATTTTGTAGGTAATTGCATATACATATACAGTAAATAGGACAATCATTATTATGTGCATAATTTGCCTTCAAGGAAACATTTAATAGAAAATTGCTTTTCTTAATTTTAAATTTTTTCTAGAAGTTTTTCTGAAATTTTACTTGTAAATCCCACTTTTATAGTATGTGTATGATGTTAATTCACCCTACTTGGACTCGACCTTTGAAAATGGGAGGTCTGGCGAGTGCTACGAGACCCACTGTGAGATAATTCTTAATAACTCAATTACTTTTTTGTTAGTCTTACTTGAAATTCATTTTGTAGGTAATTGCATATACATATACAGTAAATAGGACAATCATTATTATGTGCATAATTTGCCTTCAAGGAAACATTTAATAGAAAATTGCTTTTCTTAATTTTAAATTTTTTCTAGAAGTTTTTCTGAAATTTTACTTGTAAATCCCACTTTTATAGTATGTGTATGATGTTAATTCACCCTACTTGGACTCGACCTTTGAAAATGGGAGGTCTGGCGAGTGCTACGAGACCCACTGTGAGATAATTCTTAATAACTCAATTACTTTTTTGTTAGTCTTACTTGAAATTCATTTTGTAGGTAATTGCATATACATATACAGTAAATAGGACAATCATTATTATGTGCATAATTTGCCTTCAAGGAAACATTTAATAGAAAATTGCTTTTCTTAATTTTAAATTTTTTCTAGAAGTTTTTCTGAAATTTTACTTGTAAATCCCACTTTTATAGTATGTGTATGATGTTAATTCACCCTACTTGGACTCGACCTTTGAAAATGGGAGGTCTGGCGAGTGCTACGAGACCCACTGTGAGATAATTCTTAATAACTCAATTACTTTTTTGTTAGTCTTACTTGAAATTCATTTTGTAGGTAATTGCATATACATATACAGTAAATAGGACAATCATTATTATGTGCATAATTTGCCTTCAAGGAAACATTTAATAGAAAATTGCTTTTCTTAATTTTAAATTTTTTCTAGAAGTTTTTCTGAAATTTTACTTGTAAATCCCACTTTTATAGTATGTGTATGATGTTAATTCACCCTACTTGGACTCGACCTTTGAAAATGGGAGGTCTGGCGAGTGCTACGAGACCCACTGTGAGATAATTCTTAATAACTCAATTACTTTTTTGTTAGTCTTACTTGAAATTCATTTTGTAGGTAATTGCATATACATATACAGTAAATAGGACAATCATTATTATGTGCATAATTTGCCTTCAAGGAAACATTTAATAGAAAATTGCTTTTCTTAATTTTAAATTTTTTCTAGAAGTTTTTCTGAAATTTTACTTGTAAATCCCACTTTTATAGTATGTGTATGATGTTAATTCACCCTACTTGGACTCGACCTTTGAAAATGGGAGGTCTGGCGAGTGCTACGAGACCCACTGTGAGATAATTCTTAATAACTCAATTACTTTTTTGTTAGTCTTACTTGAAATTCATTTTGTAGGTAATTGCATATACATATACAGTAAATAGGACAATCATTATTATGTGCATAATTTGCCTTCAAGGAAACATTTAATAGAAAATTGCTTTTCTTAATTTTAAATTTTTTCTAGAAGTTTTTCTGAAATTTTACTTGTAAATCCCACTTTTATAGTATGTGTATGATGTTAATTCACCCTACTTGGACTCGACCTTTGAAAATGGGAGGTCTGGCGAGTGCTACGAGACCCACTGTGAGATAATTCTTAATAACTCAATTACTTTTTTGTTAGTCTTACTTGAAATTCATTTTGTAGGTAATTGCATATACATATACAGTAAATAGGACAATCATTATTATGTGCATAATTTGCCTTCAAGGAAACATTTAATAGAAAATTGCTTTTCTTAATTTTAAATTTTTTCTAGAAGTTTTTCTGAAATTTTACTTGTAAATCCCACTTTTATAGTATGTGTATGATGTTAATTCACCCTACTTGGACTCGACCTTTGAAAATGGGAGGTCTGGCGAGTGCTACGAGACCCACTGTGAGATAATTCTTAATAACTCAATTACTTTTTTGTTAGTCTTACTTGAAATTCATTTTGTAGGTAATTGCATATACATATACAGTAAATAGGACAATCATTATTATGTGCATAATTTGCCTTCAAGGAAACATTTAATAGAAAATTGCTTTTCTTAATTTTAAATTTTTTCTAGAAGTTTTTCTGAAATTTTACTTGTAAATCCCACTTTTATAGTATGTGTATGATGTTAATTCACCCTACTTGGACTCGACCTTTGAAAATGGGAGGTCTGGCGAGTGCTACGAGACCCACTGTGAGATAATTCTTAATAACTCAATTACTTTTTTGTTAGTCTTACTTGAAATTCATTTTGTAGGTAATTGCATATACATATACAGTAAATAGGACAATCATTATTATGTGCATAATTTGCCTTCAAGGAAACATTTAATAGAAAATTGCTTTTCTTAATTTTAAATTTTTTCTAGAAGTTTTTCTGAAATTTTACTTGTAAATCCCACTTTTATAGTATGTGTATGATGTTAATTCACCCTACTTGGACTCGACCTTTGAAAATGGGAGGTCTGGCGAGTGCTACGAGACCCACTGTGAGATAATTCTTAATAACTCAATTACTTTTTTGTTAGTCTTACTTGAAATTCATTTTGTAGGTAATTGCATATACATATACAGTAAATAGGACAATCATTATTATGTGCATAATTTGCCTTCAAGGAAACATTTAATAGAAAATTGCTTTTCTTAATTTTAAATTTTTTCTAGAAGTTTTTCTGAAATTTTACTTGTAAATCCCACTTTTATAGTATGTGTATGATGTTAATTCACCCTACTTGGACTCGACCTTTGAAAATGGGAGGTCTGGCGAGTGCTACGAGACCCACTGTGAGATAATTCTTAATAACTCAATTACTTTTTTGTTAGTCTTACTTGAAATTCATTTTGTAGGTAATTGCATATACATATACAGTAAATAGGACAATCATTATTATGTGCATAATTTGCCTTCAAGGAAACATTTAATAGAAAATTGCTTTTCTTAATTTTAAATTTTTTCTAGAAGTTTTTCTGAAATTTTACTTGTAAATCCCACTTTTATAGTATGTGTATGATGTTAATTCACCCTACTTGGACTCGACCTTTGAAAATGGGAGGTCTGGCGAGTGCTACGAGACCCACTGTGAGATAATTCTTAATAACTCAATTACTTTTTTGTTAGTCTTACTTGAAATTCATTTTGTAGGTAATTGCATATACATATACAGTAAATAGGACAATCATTATTATGTGCATAATTTGCCTTCAAGGAAACATTTAATAGAAAATTGCTTTTCTTAATTTTAAATTTTTTCTAGAAGTTTTTCTGAAATTTTACTTGTAAATCCCACTTTTATAGTATGTGTATGATGTTAATTCATACCTACCTTCTTGGTATGGTAGCTGGTTCAGGCATCCCTACCCTTCCTGTTCACTCCCTAATAATCGTTTATTGCGTTTTAGATTTTTGGATAGGATTTGATTCCTTTTCATTTTTAAATGGGCCTTCGAGTGCTGCACAAACACAATACGGTGCTAATTATAATTCGTATTGTAATCAATAATTTCAACTCATTGAGCCCCTCCAATTAAAATTTTCTGGTGACGGCTGTGAGCAAACGTACTTGCACATAAGTCGTACTTCTTTGCAATTTCTAAACAATATGAATCAATTACGAAGTGTTTTGATAGCGGCAGTCAAAACAATTATATAACAATGCTAAAGATATACGTTCAATTAATGGCAGATGTTTCTCATTTCCACATCAAATGTTATTTGCATGCTGTCATTATTTATTGAAATTCAGTAAATCTATGAAATCGAATAACGTCAACGGTAATTGAAATACTAACGTAATAAACGGCTTTAATTAAAAAATCACCATCTAACCAGATATGCGAATTCAATAGCTTTCAGTTTTTTCTGTACTAAATACACTGGATAAAACTATAGTAAGCAATTACGTGTATGTACCTATACAAGTAGTATTTAAATCAAACTTAATACAAAATTTCGCAAGTTTTTTTAAGATTATATCAAAGGTTGGGCCACGAATCACTAAGAAAGTTAATGCGGTAAATTCATCGATTTTTTCAAATTACCTTTTTAGTTTAATTAAGGATGCAAAAAAACAATTATCTGTGGTGCAATTGAAAATATAATTTATTATTTTTTTGTAAAATCGAAAATACATGTATCTCCTTTATATAGGATTAGCTTTAAATTACTACAGGTTCGCAACAAGAGTAATTTATTAGCAAAGGGCCAAATGTAGAACAGTTGAAATTGTAAAACTAACAAAGATTCAAATAAAAAGAAAACGAAATTGGAAAGCAAATGAATATAACCTTAAAAAATCTATCAAACTTACAACATTAAACATCCTCAAGGAATTTGAAGAGGAGCATTATTAAGCTATAGGGTTACGTATATATAGGGTTAAGGTATATATATATATATATATATATATATATATATTAAGGTGGAGTGAAAAAAATATTTTTTAAATCTTATAAGCCAAGTTATGGAAAATGTGCCAATTGACTATAAACATATTCTTGCAAAATATATTGAAATCCAATCACTTCTAGATCACTCACAAGATAATTAGCATTTACACACTTTAGGTTACTAAGTGAATTAAAACACTATAATCAGCCAGGAGTTTTTGCAGCAACGTCCGACTTACTAATTGTTTGCACCAGTGTTTATCTCTTTCAGTGCATGCGCCGATAATTTTCATGACCATCAAAGTCAACAGCTCGCAGCCCTGCTAATTAGGTGACAGTTTCTTTTAATTTTTGTTAATTATTTGTTTTTGTAAAGTATGGCTTTGACAAGAGACCGAGCATTATGCTCAATATTTGGCGCTCCATGTTCTATCCCAACTAATGTTTTACCAACAGCTACTGATGTGATGAAAGGCTTTCTACAACACCGGCCTCAGTAGAGAACAGCAAATGGTAAATATCCGTAATTCTTGCAAATTTCTCATCACCTGTATTATGAAATTGAGGCAGTAGGGGGTATGGCTTCGCTTCCTACCGTTTCACATGCTGTGGTAATTGAAAAGTTGCGAAATTTTGACAACAAGTATAAAACATGCTTGAAATTGTCAAAAACCAGACCGAAATATCAAAAACAGCGCAAAGAATTTCGCGCATATGCAACCAGTTTGTTTGACATTAGCAAGTACAAAGGCTTTGACATGTTTAGCAACTGCAACTGTACAAATGATGAAAAGGTGCCGTCAAAGGAACGGGAATTCCTTTTGGATCAGCGAGGACAGAGAAAATGATAATACGTGTATCTCCTTTATATAGTATTAGCTTTAAATTACTACAGGTTCGCAACAAGAGTAATTTATGAACAAAGGGCCCGGCAGAAACCGCAAAATTGAAAAGATAGGCTGACCGAGAAAATGCTCAACAGAAGCGAGTGAAGAAGAGCAAGAATACTGCATGTACAAAATCAAATGCTTCATCATACGTTGAGATTGATTATGTTGTGAACTCCAGTGCAACAGAGGATGAAAACGATAGCGAATATCAGGTTCCACAATATCTCAAGTAGCCATGAACCCCAAAATCAGCTCAAAAATCAACTCAGCATATGACAANATATGTATATATATATTAGGGCGGAGTGAAAAAATTATTTTTTAAAATCTTATAAGCCAAGTTATGGAAAATGTGCCAATTGACTATAAATATATTCTTGCAAAATTATATTGAAATCCAACCACTTCTATATCACCCACAAGCTAATTAGCATTTACACACTTTAGGTCTACTAAGTAAATTAAAACACTATAAGTATAAAACATGCTTGAAATTATCAAAAACAGCGTGAAGAATTTCGCACATATGCAGCCACTTTGTTGGACATTAGCAAGTGCAAATGCTTTCACATGCTTAGCAACTGCAACTATACAAAGGATGAAAAGGTGCAGTCAAAGGAATGGGAATATCTTTTGGATCAGCAAGGACAGAGAAAAATGATAATAGGAACCATTGACCAAGCTGAAATCGCAAAATTGAAAAGAAAGGCTGACTGAGAAAATGCTCAACAGAAGCGAGTGAAGAAGAGCAAGAATACTGCATGCACAAAATCAAATGCTTCATCATACATTGAGACTAATCATGAAGTGAATACCAGTGCTACAGAGGATGAAAACGATAGCGAATATCAGGTTCCACAATATCTCAAACCGCCAAGAACTCCAAAATCAGCTCAAAAATCAACTCAGCATATGACAATAGCTTTACCTTCTCTTGCTGAGGCTTGTGATCGAACAGGTGTATCCGACAAATCAGCTGCAGTCTCAATTATCTTGGTATCATACCTCCGCAGGATCAGTCAAAGGTTATTGATAGAAGTAAGCTCCAGTTAGATATTGTGGAGTCCATACAAGGAATGTATTTTGATAGTAAAAAAGATAAAACAATGAAACCAGTACTAGAAACAGATGGGAAGTACCACCGCAAGAATGTGACTGAGGAACACATTGTTATAGTAGCTGAGCCAGGATCAGCATACTTTTCTCATGCAACACCAACTTCTGGATCTAGTAAAGACATCGTAGAATTATTGATTGGGATTCTAAACGATCATAGTATTCAAACAAGGGACATTAAAGTAGTGGGGTGTGATGGAAATGTCATCAATACTGGACACACTACTGGAGTTATACGCCGTTTGGAGGAAGCATTCAAACACCCATTGCAGTGGCTAGTGTGCCTTCTCCATGCCAATGAGCTTCCTTTACGCCATCTGTTCGAAACTCTTGATGGATCAACCACAGGCCCAAGAAGATTCTCTGGGCCAATTGGGAAACGTTTGCCATTTTGTGTTGAAAAGCCTGTGACTTCATTTGAACTGATAAATGCATTACCAGACATCAATGCAACTTAATTGAGCACTGGTCAGAGGTATCTGAAGGAGATTTGCATAAGCCAAGGACATTGCAATGTAGATCTGGCCTCAAGAAATCCTGGCTGTCTAAATCATGCCAGATGGTTGACAACTGCAATCAGTTTGTGGACAGATATTACGAGATGGATTTATCTGTAATCGCCTCAAATCTCGACAAATAATGTATAATGGCTTCATTTGAAACAAAAAGGAATTTCGCTCACATTAAGTAACTTATCTGCTGTACAATGGACTACAAATATTATCATTTTGAAATAAAATTTGTACAAATAAAATTATTTTGTTTTGTGAATGTCTATATTTTATTAGTACTCATTTTTTTTGCCTAAATTCACACCACCCTAATATATATATATATATATATATATATATATATATATATATATATTGGCATATATATATAGGGTTAGTGTAACGAGAAAAAATATGCCTAAATATAATTGTAATTCGACACCAGAGGTTAGAGATCCATCTCCATCTCAACATTACTCAAGCCTAAAAAAATTTTAAATATATATATATAGATATATATATATATATATACTTTGTGTGAAATTATAATGAAAGAAAGTTAGCTAAAATTGGAAAAGCCTAATCATATGCCTATTTACACAGTATAAGTTCATACGTTTTGAGATTCAGATTGTATGTATTGAATGATGGTGAAATATCCAATGTAAAGATGAAAATATATGTTATTCATTTGGTAATTAAATATTAAGATTCTCAAAATTCACTTTAGGCTGTAAAAATTCCTTCATTTATCGAGTTAATATATAATGCTCTGTTGATAAATTATGCATTGATTTTTTCATTTAAATAAACTTCGATTATTTTCAAAACAATATAGTCTTCGACAAATGTTCGAAATCTATGCGTGACCTAGTATAGGTTAAGGTTGATTTTTTTATAGCTCTATAAATGTGAGGGAAATTTGTGATACCCTACATTAAAAATTTCAATAGAATTGGAAAGTTTTTAGAACTGAAAATCGCCAGGTCGTTTAAAAGAGGTTTTGATGAAATGTATTATACATACTTCGAAATTATCGATGCTGTCCAATAAAATTTTCAATAGCATATAAATTTATCAATCTGTACTTTTTCAAATGACATGTTGGTATCGTAAATCCTGCTCAAAGTGAAAAGCCAGATTTGTTTACAGTAGTGCACTACTAGTATATGTTCACTGTTTTATGCAAAGATAACATTTATTTCATACATTCAAACTGATTCTAAAGAAAACATTCTATAGTAATATATTTATATAATTATATTATATATATATATATATATATTTATATATATATATATTTATCCTTATATATCTATATATATATATATATTTATATATATATATATATATATATATACATTTACATGTATGTATGCATTTATGTAAATCCCACTTTGGCAGAAACCTTTGGCAATCTTTGTAGCACTGTTGTATGTACTTTACATGTTCCTTAATGCTTTGACAAAATTTCATGACAATAATATTTAGGTTATTTGGTTTTAAGATGAACTGAATTATAAATCTCAGGGAATTTAGAATTAATTCTAATGATAACGGAATTCATGAGTATAATTGTATTCATGTACAGTTCATTAATTATTATTGATCAAACAATTTATGAGTCATTAAATTTAAGTGTATTCCCGGGGTTTTTAAAAGAAATTCATTGTTACTATAAATAAATTTATTTATAAATAATGCATAATTGCTAAATTATGAATTGAAGATATGAAGCAAATAACACGGTAAGCAAATGTTTTGCATGTATAAATATTTCAATAAAATAATTGATGAAATTTTAAAATAATTAAAATTTAATGTTAATATAAATTAGCTTCTCTCAAGGTTACAATTTAGATTTTCTATGATAATCATCATTAGCACAATATATGAATAATTTTAACATTTATATTTTATCACTGAAATATATATATATATATGCAATAATTATTTCTTTATACATATGTAATGTAAATAAACTGAAGGAAAGTCAGTCACTGTGAAATTTTGCATTCTATAACATAAATAATTCATTATAAATTTCAAAAAATTAGAATTTTACCTGTTTTGGACAGCGACTGAAGTTTAGTTAATTTCTAACAGAGAATGTTTTGAGAATTGTTAGAATTAATTTTTAGACATTGATTTCGCCCAAAATTAATTTACATGCTGCCAATAGATTTTAAAATTATTTTTGCTTGAAAATGATTTCCATAAATGATTATTATGCAGCATGATAAATGCATTTATAAATTTTCTATATTATTACCGAAAAATTTTTGATGTAGCCAGTCCAATTCAATTTGAAAACCTGACAAAGGACATTCTAGTATGTGCTCCTTCTTGCGTACGCCACTGTTTATGATGACAGTGTGTGTTTGCACCTTCTAATTCTTTAATATCCATTAGTTTTTGATGTTTTGTTTATAACAGATATTCAGACACTAGTTTGGAATAAAATACAATTTCAATATTCATAAAAGTAGCATGTGCAAAAGACACGTGTAAAACTTTCAAATTATATGGAAAAGCATTGCTAAAAAAATATAATTTTTTACAGTTTCAGTCGAAATTCTTCAAGAAACATAACTAAATGAAATTATATTTATTTATGTGTTAAGTATTTGATTGATTTTTTAAGAAATTTTTATTGAGAGATTACCATAACTTCTGTGTTGAAATTTTATTATTAAGTGAAATTTACAAATATAACTTTTCTATGTCAATAAGCAACGAAATAGATAAAAGCTTTATCATGACATTTTCATGATATTCTCATAGAAAAAAATTTAAACTAAAAGGCTAAAAGTGCATTTTTCCAGGATAAATAATAATTTCATTAATACTGATTCTTAAAAATCAGTGGGTAGTTTATAACTTGTACAAGTCTTTAAAAAACAAATGCGGGCAATAAAAATGACAAACTTAACATGATTTAAAACTGTAGCATGTTATTAATAAAACAAAGTTTTCAATTTTGAAATTTGAATTGGGGATGATTGGTGATAGTTTCCGGGTACCATAGAAGTGTTGATTAATAATTATTGAATTAAATATATCATTTGTGAGAGATCTAAAGAGTAGAGTATATGTTGCACCAATTTCATCAGTCATATGTAAATGAATACATATATATATATATATATATATATATATTAGCAACCTTTTTCAAAATATATCACTGATTCACAACTTTGTTCCTTCATATAAATCTTAAATAGCTGTATTTTTTTCAAATTTTACCTCTCTGCACATTTTCTAAAATAACTTAATTTTTAAATGCATACATTGAAATAAATGAAAATATATAAATTATAAATAAATGAGCAAGGTGTGCAAGACTCTTGAGAACTTTGAAGCCTTACCAAAAGTAAGCAGATGATTTTTGCTTTGGTATATGCGCTTAATTTCTACTTTCACCGCATTAACTAACTTAAATATCCAAAATAATACTAAATATAACTAAATGTACATGTGCTATCACTTGTTCACTACTGAAGTATTCCTGATTGTGAGAAATGAATAAATTAATTTATGTTTCAAGTAGCACTTTAAAGTTTCTTCACAAATGGTTTAAATGCAATTCATGTTTCAAAAAAGTGTTAAGTCGACAATGGGCTAATTAATTTCTGTATAAATTTCTAGTTCGATTTTTTAAAAAGTTAACATTAAATATCAGATCAACAAGCAACATTGCAGCACTGAAGAAATCAAAATAACTAAATGCATGACGAAATGCATAGGCGACTTAATATTAATTTGTGATTTTAATTCAAATTATAATTTGCATTTTTTTTGTATATATATTTTCGTAATTTAGGTTCTTTCACTAAATAATGTTTGTATAGATGTACAATAAGAGCTAGTGAAATGAAAAAAAATAACAAATATATGTCGAAAAAATGGTAATAAATTTAATGGATTAGACATTAGAGTAGGTAAATTTTAACTAAAGTGCAAGGCTATTATATTTTAGGCTCCTATAAATATTTTTCAAATAGATATATTGAGAAGACTTAGTATTAATAAGAATATATATATATATATATATA
>CABFPE010000114.1:1349281-1361215 GCA_900660155.1 Hofstenia miamia | reverse complement strand
AAAAATGTAACTAAAAATGTAACTAAACACAGTTTAATATATAACCAAATTATTAAAAATTTTTAAATGGTATGGACTTGTTCAACAGGTGGAAGACTGGAAAACTGAAACAAAAATTAATTTTTAATTTTGCAAAGTTGCTATTATTTTGCAAATTCTATGATATATTTGCACACATAACACACCTTCACTAACTAAATATTTAGTCAAGAAATTCCAATTAGGCCTTAAATAATTTTGAAGAAATCAAAAATTAATGACGTCATAAAAAATAAGTTGAGAAATGACCTTTAGTGCGTTTTTAGCAAAGCCGCATTTCTTAATATTTGGTCTGTATATAGCGATAACTCTCAGCAAGCCAAGGATTTCCCAACTTATACCGCCCAACCTCCTACACTTATACTAAATAGTGTACAAAGGCATTCATACACATAGGAAATTGCTCTATTTCTATTGCTATAAAACCTTAATCAAGTTCCTTCTTACCTTTACTGAATTCAAGATATCGACAAAACAGAAAATTCTTATTCCCAATGATTTTAGAATGTCACTGAATTTCGACTCAATATTTAGCCTAGGAAGCAGCCAAAGTCAGTTCACTGAAATCCGGACGGTTTCATAAAGCTTTTAAGAAATTTAGCACTGGATTGGAGATAAAATATCATCACATAATAAAATTTATGAATATTTTGAAGAAAAAAACAATAGATTTAGAAGAAATGTAACTAAACACAGTTTAATATATAACCAAATTATTAAAAATTTTTAAATGGTATGGACTTGTTCAACAGGTGGAAGACTGGAAAACTGAAACAAAAATTAATTTTTAATTTTGCAAAGTTGCTATTATTTTGCAAATTCTATGATATATTTGCACACATAACACACCTTCACTAACTAAATATTTAGTCAAGAAATTCCAATTAGGCCTTAAATAATTTTGAAGAAATCAAAAATTAATGACGTCATAAAAAATAAGTTGAGAAATGACCTTTAGTGCGTTTTTAGCAAAGCCGCATTTCTTAATATTTGGTCTGTATATAGCGATAACTCTCAGCAAGCCAAGGATTTCCCAACTTATACCGCCCAACCTCCTACACTTTGTAGAATATTTATTGAGCCAAGAAATATTACTTCATCTTATAATTTCGACATGAAATCTAGATATACTTGAGCACAATGCAATGGATGAATGATAAAATTGTAATTTTCAAAAAGAAGTATATTAGGCATGAGGATATTTTTGTGCAATCGTGAACCATACTTTTCTCTCAAATATGATGTCAATTCTTCCATATTTTCATTATATACCCACTAATATCACTTTTTATTTCATGCGTTTAAGCTCCAGTTCATGAGATGTGACATAATTATTCGTCATTGCTATCCGATAGATTTACAGTGCCATCTAATTCATCATGCTCTGTTGATGAGTTTACCTGCTGCTCAATTATTAGATAAGATATTCTTTATTCAGATAAATATTTACAATTAAAAACTGATAATTTATCTGAATAGCATCAAGAGTATAGAAACATACAAATACATACAAAAGGCAAAAATACTATACAACAAATCTAACAAGCTACCCAGAAATTATTATGAAATTTCAAGCTTGGGTTGTCGAATAATAATTGTTGTAGAATTTGTTGATTTTTAAAATCTCTTAGTTTTTCAATCTTCTTTATCTCTTTAGGTAAGAATTCCATATTCGGATAGCAATATTAATGAATGATTCTCTCAAGAGTTTTTTCTGTATTTAATGCAGGTAAAATTCTTTGATCTGGAGTTTAGTTTATAAATAAAGCCAGGCATTGAATTCGTACTATAACGTGGTAAGTTGTTGATGAGTTTAAAAAATGTCAACATAGTATTCAAAATGACAAGCGGTTGGAATAAGCATTGATTTGGAAATGTAGTCCTTAGTCCTGGACACATTTTTCTTTGAAAAGCTGTAGATTCAATTGCCATTTGCATGGATTTAATATTGCTGAATATGCATTTATCATTGGCGTATTGAGTCAAATTACAATTGATTGTCATGTGCATGTTGTTTACATATATACTGAAAAGAAGGGGAACAAGAATTTTTCCATGAGTAGCACCTTTATTAACAGGTAGCCAATCTGGAAAAATCATCACTTATCTTTACACTCTGAAATCTATGCATCAAATAACTACAGTATGATCAACAATGAAGGATACTGAAACACAAATTCATTAAAAATATTTAATGGCAAAAATAAAGATCAAATGATTGATAGTCAACAAAGGTTTTCACATTTATGATTTATTGTTGCACACCAATGAATGTAGTCTACGGCAAAAACCAAATTTAGTATTTGTTGACATTGAGAAGTTTAACTTTAGAATTTAAAAAATTAACTCCCGTTTAAAGAAAAAATTTTTCAACAAGTTTTGTCAATTCATTAACCAATCGTGTTTCCATATATCATAATTGATAACATATCAAGAAGTTTGAAAATACTTTAAATGGTCTGCGGATTAATCTACAACTCCCAATAAAACACTACACTTCAGAGCTTATATGACCTTATAAAACAAATTTCATTAATTCAGTTTAAGCCAAATGGAACGTAGTCTGAGTTTCACTACTTAAGATTCATAAAATTACTTTATACATAAATAGTTTTTTTATCAATGCAATATCAAAAGATGACCGTGAAATGGAATTCTCTGATATTGAGGAAGACAGTTAATTATATGTGGCAGAGTGTAATATTAACCCTTTCGTGCATAGAACTTTTTATTTCAAGCCAGAACCATAAAATTGAAAATATAAATGTATTTTAAGATTATTAGACAAACTATCCCAGTGCCCTCTGATCGTCATACATTATACTAGAAATGGTAACGTTTGTGTCCAGAATGATATAACCACTATGGATGAAAGTGTTTGGGAGATTCATAGGCCTAAACACTGGCAACATGTGTTACCGGAATGCAAGAAAGGGTTAAATGCATTAAAAGCTCAACAGGGCTTGGGTTATATTGGGTCAACATTAATTGGTGTTAAAAATTAAAATCCTCGAACAGCGAGTTACAATCTCAGAGCACGCATGCTTGTATACCTTTGTTCGTGCGCTACCATAAGCTATGGCAACAAATTTATTGAGTTCAACAGATGCATTATAATCCAAAATTATATGATGTCCAATATTTGAGGGACTATGAGGGCATTAATTCGATTTCATTGCATTAAGAACTAATCACATTTACGTTTGTGCGATTCACAATTTAGTCTACAATTTTTAATGGTTGTTCCCAGTGCAACATTCGAAGTGTAGTGCCAAAAACACCTTAATGTTTAAAAAATCTTTGTAGCGTGAGGCGAAAAATAGTCTTTAGTTGTCATCCATACGAACAATTACTTTTAAAATTCGAAATTTGCTTTAATCTCTTAGTTGAAAGTGCTACACTCACATAAAATTCTTTAGAAAGAATAAACCTTATTTTCACAATAAATGTCATTGCCATTTGTAAAGTACACTCCGCCTTAGGTTAAATTTAAATATTTAATGTTTATGTGCATAAATATTAATGCATCTAAATATACACTAGACAGACAATGCAGTCTCCCCTGTATTCTATAGGTCATGCATAAAATCTTAGGCGTTCTGTAAATAATTGAAACCTATCCACAAGGTTATACATGGATGAAACATTCAACATTGCTATTTCCAAGCTTTTAATGTATTTTCAATATATTATTTGACTTTTTCAAACTAAGAGCTTCTGAGTGGGAAATACACCATTTGACAAAAACTAGAATAGTTACAGCTTTCAAAATATTTACCAGCCTAGTGAAATACTATGAATAGATAATTTAAATGAATGCAAAAATTAACCTTCTAAAATAAAAATTTCATGTATTATCGGTGCAATGAATGGCATTCTTGAACACGTGAATGAGGTATTTGGGTTTTAATCCTATTTATCTATATTTTAAAATGAAGTAGAATGTTAAACGTAAACCACTGTATATATCAAAGCATTTAAGAACTAAATATTCCAATAATCAAATTAAAATATAATATATAAACCTAATCATTATTCATAAGAGACACATTAACGATATTCATATTAATCTAAAAGGCTTTATTGAACATGCCTTTTACCTAAGCACCTTCAGAGCACTAAATAAAAGAATATTTCATTCTAAGGTGTTCCTGACATTGAATTTCGGAAATTCTTTTATCATCCACCCACAACAGTTTATAAGATTAAGGGCACGTAGTTTTAAGGCAGAAGGGATGTCCGAAAATATCAAGACCAAATATTTTTTTGAAAAACTGGAAATTACCATTGAGACATTGAAATAAGTGTATAAAAGTACAATATATTTCTATTGAATTACTAAGCAAATTCCATCATCGAAATTTAGATTGCTACTTGTAAAAGACGTGTTTCAGAATGCTAGTCCAAATATAGAAACTACATCAGTCTACAAAACTCTTAAAATTAAGAAGCAATAAGTAAAGGCCATAACACTCTCTCCCATTGACTGTCCCAACTCTCGGCTTGTGATGCTAAAGCAGCGCCGCTTTTCAACGATTCCAAAATGTGATTGGTCGGGAAGCAGGAAAGCAGGGACACGAGATGTTCGAAAAGTTGATTTGAATCAGTGAAAAGGAGACCATCGACTCCGTTCGTCACTAACTCACTTATGCACTTATAGTTTACAGCACAAACTGGAAGCTTCACTCCGAACATATCCACTACTTTCATTGGCAAATCAACTCCACTTGATGACGTATGAAGACAGATACCTAAATATTTGATCGTTAGCTTATGATTTTTGATTCGTATAAGTACATTTGCAGATGAAAATATATTCTCTTAAAAGCAAAATCTATTTCGCACATAAACTTGACACGCAATTTATATTGAGTTGGTATGATGCCATGTAATTTACTACCTAGTGTAGCGCTGTTGTGCAGTTATACAATAAAAGAAAATTAAGTAGTCAACTAATAAATATTTATAGAACTGTCACAATATGAATCAATTACGTCGGTTTCTATGAAGACCTATAATTCAATAGCAAAACGGGTGAAAAATTGTAAATTATAGGCAGTAGGCATGATCAGAGGTTATGTTATACTACGAACGATGAATCCTGGCTATTGCAAATGCAATAGCAGCCATGATGGTTGACTGTGAATGTACTTTGATGGGGTAATGCGGGTAGAGGTCAGCATTTTCATCTTCAATAAGAATCCCTTGTATTGAATGAAAATAACTTGTGCCATAGCAGATAATACCCAACATTATGAGAAAAAATTTAACACAATTTAACACTCCTTCGTGATTTCCTTTGAATAACAGGGTCTTATATTAAAGGTATACACCGGTTCTCAGTTCACAGGATTGGAATATTCTAAATTTTACAAATAAATGATTATTTTATAATATTTTAAGGAAAACATCCAAGAATAGCCGATTGGATAGTTATACTGGCTGCAGTTTGGAAAATTACAAAATGTTGGATGGCATTTGCACAATGGCACGATTAAAGGATAATGACATTGTTCGATGTTTAAAAAAATCCCTAGAAATTAGATTACAAAAATCAAAGTGAATTCAACCGTNATGCCATATGATGTTTGACGCTAAGTACTATGGCCATTCCAGAAAGTATATATAGTCTCGATATTCTAATAGTTAACTGCATTTTGTTTCATTTAGTGATTTGGAACAAGGATCAATCTGTAGAAACCCTGTTGAAACATGTTTATAGCCATGAACTTCTGAATTATTATAAAGATGTACCTCTTGATATCATTAGGATCAAGTTAATCCTTCTATCATCGCAAAATATTCATAAGAACGCTCTGTTTGCCTCCAACTTGTCTTTTTAAGTGAATACGCTTTTATTTCTTTATGGATATATATATATATATATATATATACTACTGCATAACATATGCTCCCTTATGTTGAAGTAAATAATTTTTATAAAATCCTAAAACTAATTTAAGTAAAATTAATACGAATCTGATAAATGAATTGAATTCAAAAATCTCTATAAGATTCTTCAAAATGAAAAAAACATAGAATTTTTATACTTGATGTTTTCAGTGTGGTTTTTTCTGTTCACTGAGAAATGCAGCTTTGAACATGTACGATTATTGCAGAAGGCAAGATATTCAATATACAATAATTGTTATTGGATAAATGGTATATCATCTTTCACACATAAGATTTTGATAATTTCTACGATTCGAATACACAAAACAGTATGGACGAACTTAATATATTTATGCAGATACGAATACAATCGCATATGCGATTAATTCAATTCGACTTCATTGCAGACTTATCAACGAGCCGTAAGTTTTAGCCTCGACTAGGCTCGTTTAAAATTTGAGCATGTTTTGTTCGGCTCGTCTCCTTATTTAGAACGTTTCAATGAGGCTCGCTTTAGCTCACTATTTTTTTTTAAAAATAGTGTGCTCTCAGCATTTTACAAAACTGATCCTATTATTAAAACATGACCATGAGTAAAGTATAGTGAATGAAAAAATAAGAAAAATCAGATGAACAAGAACTATAAATTTGCTTGGCTTAAAAAAGGCTCATTGTATATCTATGCAGTGTTCAAGATCGGCTCGTTGACAAAATCTGTTTCATGGCATATGGTAAACCAGGGGGTTAGGGGGCCAATGGCGTTCTATTTCAAAGAGTGTAACTTAATATTTGTAGTGCATGGACTGGGGCTAAATTTCTGAACAAAACTACCACATTATTACATAATAAAAGTTTAATCTATAAATATATAATATATTTTTAGAATAATATTTAAAAACATTAAATTTCATGAATTCTTAATAAAATTATATAGATGGTAAAAATTTTCTAATGTTCCTGTTTAGAGCAAAAAAGTTCTTTTTGAAATTACACACTTCCTTAATCACTTTACACTTATTGCAAAGAACAAAGTATACTACATCGCATCACATCCTCTCTAAAAGACAATTCGAAATTTCTTCCGGTAATGGGCTACATAGAAAATGCATAAAAACCACTTTTTAAGATGAACAGTAAGAATGGCACAAATATCCAAGCCATCAAAAATTATTCAATTAGAAGCCTCATTCTTCTACATTATAGGTACGTAACTAGTATTGTTAATAAACGTTTGAAGAAGGAGCACAATGTTCTACAGCATATACGCAAGAAAAAAAACTTAATTTACAAAATGTGGTCGTGGTGTAAAAAAAATATCTACGCTAAATCAGTTGGCACTTTCCTTCTAGATGAATGAGCTGTAGACCATCTAACGAATAAAAATACATTCATGATTTTTAAAACACTAAAATAAAATACCCGCCATCGCATTGTTCGAATATTTTTTAGTTTAACCAAACCAAAATCAATGTTTAAAACTTTATAATGTAGAGTCATCCCGCAATGCTCCCCTTGCATACTTCACATGTGTTATTTAAAGCTGAATGTATAGACAACACACGATTCAACTAATAGAATTCAAACATTCTAAGAACAATATAAAATATTAATGACAATCGATAGAACTTGTAATACAGCAGAACTAAATGTGGTCACTCGTGCGTAAATGCATCTAATCGAGATATATAATTATGTCGAACAAATCATCTCAATAGAATAGAAATAAACCTTAACATGAACAACCAGTGAAAACATTGGGGATTGGCGTTCGCCCCCATCAAATTTATATAGAATTCTTTAAGTTGTTAAATATAAAAATAATACCAAGATCTGCTGAAGCCAGCATTTTTGGATAATCATTGGCCTTTAACCATGAAGAAGTGATGTAAACATTTTTGAATGGCTCATCTTTTACTCTAGACATATACTTTTCCTTCTCTGGTCCTTTTCCAGTAATAAAGCAGGAAATTGGCGGTAAGAATTTCTCAGGTTGCAAGGATACAGCCTAAATAATTCCACATCATTAGCGCATTATGCGAGATCGTCAAGGCCAACCAATTTTGCTTTAAGCGTAAAAATTAAAAAATAGCATAAATGCAGTTAATATGTAATAATTTAAGCTGCATTAAAATTAAACAATTGCGAATATTTATGAAAATAATGAGCTATTTGCATATATACATGTTTTGGCATGAATTTCTGGCTTTGCAGATTTGAAAATGCACTTACACAATGTTAGAAAGCAATCAAAACTATGCATACCAACGTACTCTCAATACATATTAATGTGCCCACTAGAAAGTTTTCAGTTTGTCAATCAGTAAATCATTTCATATCTTAAAGGGGAGCGGACCTGGCAAAAATATAAAATCAAATATCACTTCATATTTTAGTCGAAGGCTGTGAAGTGCTTGCTTTTAACTTCTTAATTCTTAAAAAATATTAACTAGGATATATGTGTAAGATAACAGGAAAATATTTTGAATATTTTAATTTAAAGACACAGGTAATAATTTCAGATTTTATAAATTTCAGGCAATCCTGAAAAATAAAAGGAACGTCATTTTTTAAGAATTTGCATTTTAATTCTTTGTATTGATACCTAGTTTATTTTACTGATGAAAATATTACAAAAAAATATGGAAAAAGCTTAATGTGGATTATTTTTTAATGATTCATCATAGGTAATATACCAACTATATTTACAGATTGTCATCCCCCTTGGAATTACCCCGAAAGGCGCGCACACCCTTGAAATTATGTGTACATGTCTAATTTAAAAACTACTTGTAACAACCTCATCAGGTGCATTGATTGATTCATTCGAATACGAATTTTAGGGTTAAATGTATATAAAAAATGTAATTATTTTTCTATTATTGAAGAAATTTATATATGGAATCATGCTTGGTTAACATAAATACAAATTGCTAGTGCATGGATTTACAACGATATAGTTACAGTAGCGGACAAGCTATGCTATCCAAAAAAGTAATATAAAAGAAAAACTTCGATTACGGCATTATTAATATAGCATTAAGAAAAGGACATTATCAGTCAAAACGTTCGTAGCATCCACCGCAAATGACAAATTAAAATCAATAAAATTTACAATTAACCAATGGGGTCATTGTCCGTTTTACCAATAGAGATAACAGAGAAGCCTTCAAATATTTTCAGTCTAATTATTGCGCATTGATATTGTTTTTAAGTATATAGATACCTACCTAATCATTTGAATGTAATTTTTGGCTTTTTAAATTGGAAAAAATTTAACATAATTTGATGTAAGAATTGACCATTTAAAATTTCATATTTGTAATAAATTATACACTTATTGAGCGGTTGCTATATTGCATAACAGATATATAATAATCGCTTTGACATGATTTTAAAAGAATTATTTATTTCAAAAGGCAATTCCTACGAACGCGCACGCATTAGGGAGTAATTACTGCGCCCCTTTAAAACATTCAAGAAAGCAACTTCATCATCCATGTTGCAGATAATTCCTAAGCCCAGCACACATTTGAGAACCGTTCGCAAGAAAAATGAAAGTGATTTTCGCGTAACATCTCCCTGATGTATGCGTCCATTCTAAAATGGTTGTGATTGTTAACAAGGCTGAAAATTTGGAGCCAACGGGAATTTAGCCAACAAAGTTTATTCAGATTTAGAAATTATTATAGAAGTAACTATTGTCTCAAATTAGTAAGAGTAGTATAAATGAGAACAAGCTGTGATTTAAGTGTAGGCTGTAACTGGGGTTATTTTCGATGCACAATTTAAAAAAGACAGCAAGTGTACATAAGTGGATTCAACACACATTGTGTATTAAAACCAATGCAAAGGATTCATTAAATAGTGGAATCGAAGTATAAAAAAGAATTGAATATCACAGATGTTAAAAGAAATCTTATTTGCACTAAACCATATCAAAAATCCCTCAATTTTAAATGGTAAATAATTACTCTTCAACAAAAAATATTCAGCAAAAAAATAAAAAATCAACTTAAAATCAAGTGGTTTACAGTCAAGAAACTATGGTGTCATTTTAAATTTTTTAAGTTCTTATTAACAATTAAAAATTTCTCTAGTTCATGAAATCAAAATAATATCTTCAAACATATTGAAAAAAACCTCATCATATTTTCTCAAAGCTAGAAACAAGACTGAAAAATCTTCATCTGGAGTCCAACTCGTGGAAGAAACTAGAACTGGATAATCGGTCCAGTCGCTATTTGAAAATTTAGGCAAAGGTGATATTTCAAGTGAATGCAAGAATTCTGATCTATCTGCTCGTGAAAGTTCTACCATTCTATCAACTATTGGCCGATCATACAAAACTTTAGCATCCACTAGCCTAAATATATTATGAAAAGTGAATAGCAAGAAGCATCACTAAAAGCTAAGTACTATTAAATTAAACAAAAATGCATACATACTTCCGGCTGAATTAACAATTAAGTTATGTAATTAGAAAGATATTCATAGAACGTCATTTTCACCAAAATTGATAAATTTACTAAAAAAGTGCTTCTGAAAATAGTCTTTACATTCATTGACACCACTGTGGGCGTGATAATTATAATACCGTTACATTTATTCTAACTACCTTCATATATAAATTTCAGGATGTCAACCGAGCCGATTGTATGGTCTACCTAAAATTCATAAAAGTAACAAAGATCTACCGTTTAGACCCATCTTGTCAATTATTAACTCAAACACCTATAAATAATCAAAGTTGCCTGAAATGCAGAAAAAGTAATGCGAAATTAAGATACACAAGAATAAGACACATATTAGAAACGAAGAAGGCCTGTAATATATTTCGCCACAAAGATTCGATTCAAGATGCTTGTTTCATCAATTGTATACAAGAATGTCACCATTCTTACATCGGTGAAAAAAGCGACATGTCCAAACTTGAGTTAATGAACACCTATCAGGACCTTTAAATTCCGAAATTTATACACACCAAGATCGAGCAATCATCAATAATCATTATGAAAACAACTAATACTAAGATTTCTGAAGCCCTAATTATTAAGAACTCAAATAAAAAAAGACTAATTTATAAACAAAGAATGACCAACATATTGAATATCTTTTAGTGTATGCATATTTAACAAAATTAAATGTAGTGAATTGTAAATTATATTACCACAAAATTTGTATTGACGATGATTCTAAATCGAAACCGGTCGCATAGTATAAATCTGAGCACAATAGTATCAAATATATATATTCATTCGAAATTGCTCATTTCTGATGAAAATAAAAATTTTGTGAAAATATGTAAACTACATTTAAAGATGAATAAAAGAATAAAAGAACTTAATATCAAATTTATTGAAGAATGCATATCAAATAAGCTTGTTCCGAGATTTCTATCACGTTCAATACCAGAGCATCTCAAACCATATTCATATCATGTTAAGAAGAACCAGCTGAAAGCATTGAATTCAATTCTTAAAATGCTAAAAAAGAAAAAGTAAATATTTTTCGTTTTAATGAAATGTTAGAAACTAAGAAGAAATCAATTCTATCATATTTATGTAAAATCCATAACGCCAAAAACATTTCGAACATCTTGGAACGTCATAAAAAGAGTTGTCGCCAAAGTGAAGTTGGTCAACTTAATTAGTAATTAATTTATCATCTGTAGATTTACCAAAAGAGTAAGAAGAAGCATTATCAAATGGAATGCACATGAGCTGGCCTTCAAAGCCTAATATTACTAAGGTTCAAACTGAAGCTGAGTCGATGTTTCAACAGTTCGTAAAGTGTGAGAAGCCAAATAATGAAATCAAGAATGATTTGAAATCCAAAAATATTTTCGTTAACTACTGCTTATCTAAAAAAACTGAATGCTTTAAAAAAGGTAAAATCTCTCTATATGTCCCTAAATGAACTTGCAAGGAATGAATCACTTTATATTTTAAAGTTTGATAAAACTAATGGGATTTTGGTAACTGATAAAAGTATTTTGAAAAAAAT
>CABFPE010000114.1:1322050-1341864 GCA_900660155.1 Hofstenia miamia | reverse complement strand
ATCACCTGAGTAACCAAAATCTGGGCAAAGCCCCGCAAAAATTTTTAAAATATTGACGAATTGGACGCTAAGAAATACATTTCACCACTGCAGTTTTCAATTTCTTACTACTTTTTTTAATTAACCACTCAAAGGCAATTCTGAAAATTTGACAGGGAACTTTCAAACATGTCCCCTTGCATACGCTACTG
Organism: Hofstenia miamia; assembly: GCA_900660155.1. NCBI lineage: Eukaryota > Metazoa > Xenacoelomorpha > Acoela > Hofsteniidae > Hofstenia > Hofstenia miamia. The sequence continues at coordinate 1,341,673 of CABFPE010000114.1, read as the reverse complement.
GTTATAGGCAAACATTTCATGAGAAATGGAAGCATCTCTGCTCTGTTGAGGGGGGAACGTTTATATTAAGACGTACAGAGACTGATGTTAACCTGAGATATTCCTTATTTCGTATCCCGTATAACTGAATCTGATTTATATGTTTGTATTCAAAAAACTGGTTTCTTATCTATATGTAACCCTTCAATGTGGGAATTAAGCCTGTTGCTGCTATAAATTATAAACTTGTAATTCGATATATATATATATATATATATATATATATACATATATATATATATATATATATCGAATCAAGATGCAGCCACACTTTAGAAGACTCGTTTTGGAACTCGCAGCAAAGCGTCAATGTCCTACACTCGATAGGAGAACTAAAATTTGTTCATTAAATGGTTAATGCTAATTACACGCATTGAAAGTTTAGTCAAAATGTTTAAATGTAATCAAAATATTATTATTTATATATAATATTAAAATTATAATTTATATATAAATATTATGAAAATAATAAAATTGTTTAAAATATTTTCAAATTAGCAATTATTGATGTATCTAGGTAACGTGCAATTTAAAGATGGTTGGAATACAAAAACAGCAAGACGACGGCTGGGATACTAAACCACGATATATCCCTGGAGTATGCATTGGAAATTGGGTTGAAGAACGTAGAAAGGTAAGTGAAAACTTAAAAATTTATACTATTAATATATTTTAGTATGAAAAAAAGATTCATAGTCATAATAGTACTTACAATAGAGATTACACTGCTTATGAAGAAAGTCGGCCTGACGTTCTAAACAGGAGAAAGGGTTTGCTAAGAAATGATGTAGGTATTTTTGTAATACCCCAATTACATTTTCTTAGGGAATCGGCAAAGAGCATTTGTATGGACATCATGGAAATAAATATTCAAATAATGCAATAACATGGTATGATGAAAATTTTAACAAAAGAGAACGAATTGGGAATAACAAGTTGCCAGAGCTACGAGAATGGAAGATTTCAGCTAGAATGGCATGGGTTCCAGAAAAAACAGATTATCCAATTTATGGTAACTCTTATATTTTCGTTCAAAGTTAAAATTTCTTTCTCTTGCATATATATAGTTATATATTTCTCCCTTGATTTAAGCTAAAAATTTCTTATTTCAATTTATTTGCATGCTAATTAATTAATGGACTATCAATATAAGTGATCAACAAATAATATTTATTATTAATCATTGTGGTATGATCATGTGCAAATTTACAATTTCAAAAATTTTAAGCTTAATCAATTCAACAAATTCAACAAAAATATTACAAAATTTTTTAATTGATCATTATTTGAAACATACAAGCAATTTTCTCTTTAATTTGAATGCTTGTTAGTTTCTAAATTGCTGGACAGGCTTTTTTGCACAAAATATACAAAATTGAGATACCATATCACAATTCTTAAATTCAGTTCATCTTAAACCTGTGTATGTGAAAAACTTTTCAAAACATTGGATTATTTGAATGCATAGCTTTTCAGTTCAAGTTCAATTTACATTGCCTGAGTTTGTGTGCTGAAAAGGTTCTAGGTTAAATTGAGCTTCTTAACCTAAAGAAAATTTATTCTGAGTTGCTTGATCTAAAAATATTCATTAATAAAATAAATGCTTCTTTACAATATTTTCATGCAGTGTAATTTCAATTGAGTTCAAGATTGACTATTAATAACTTCTTTTCTGAGGGTTTTCAATTTTGTTTTCTAAATTCTGAGTTCTCAAAAGCCCAGCTTAAATGTTTGTGCTAAATCCAAGCCAATTTCAAATTTTGGCTCAAAATTTGAATGCATTGTAAGAAAATATAATACAATTGCTGATTTCATAACAGAGCACCCCAATTGCCTTTATAAGAAGGAAAACTCCAGAACATGTACTCTACAATTAGACAGAAGCAACAAATTTCTTCAAGGATGTTTCATTTGAATAATTGGAGGTAAAGTGGAAAATTCTTAAATATATATTATTCTTCAAGTTCACACTATTGATAGCTTGTGATTTTATTTTTTAATTTGATTAAATATTATCTAGATGTTCTGGAAACTTTCATTAAACATTCTATAAATTTATTATTTTAATTTTAAAATTGAGTACAAGAATTAAATTTACTTTTTGAAATTGGAGAATTCATACATATATTTATGAAACCATTGAGCTTGTTGCTTGCTACCATCCAAGTATATAAAACAATGAGATGATTCCAAATGCTGTTCTTATATATTTGGATTTCTAATACCTTGATTCTAAACATGATCTTAACATTGAACTCAAAAGAAGTACAGATTTTAATATCAAAATTGCCTTCAAAATAATAAATGTGTTGGTGTATTTTTGCATCAAAAAATTATAATGTTTTATTTTTTCTCAATTAATAATTATGGCTTTCAGGCTTCACAATTTCTATAAACCTTTTTTATTTTAAGACTAATATTAGTAACCCTAGCCTCAACATAGCAAAACATTTTGACTAAATTTGTGAAAATATGCATGAATTAAGAATAAAACCAATAGTATCAAATGGGCCAGCCACAATTGTATCACATACATATCAAAATATTTATCTGTTTTTAACAAAATTCAATGCAATGTAAAGTAATGTAAATTTGATGTCATTTATGTTATTTTTGCCCTATTCAGGCTTATTTTGTCAAAATTGGTCCAAATGGTTTCCTATGTTGATCCTAAGATTGTCTATATTGATTTTAGATAACTGATGATGATAAAAAGTGCCTCACATTTTAAGATTAGATTTCACATAGTTTTTTAATTTATTGATTTTTTTTAATTTGATAATTAACATTGTTTTATAAATGTATTTTCTAATATGCTTGACATTCTTCACTTTTATGAATGCCAGGATGAATATTTGAATATAACTGTTTTAGTTATATCTAAGGTTTTTCTTATCATATCATAATATTTTAAAAGCTTCTAAACAAGATTGATATGTTTTATGGAATATGGCATTATGACCATGAGAAATGTCTGTAGTAAATCTATTGCCATTAATAATGGAATTCTTGTTTCTTGCTATAATACCTATTTAAATTGTGTGAGGGTCTTCTTAAAAATGTTCTATGGCATTCATAATTATACTTAATTCTAGTATGGGAAGTAGATGCTTTGCTTAGTGCTTTGTAGCTAATGATTAAATTGTAATTCCTAAGTATTTAAATTTGATTATTTTTTCATTTTGGAAGTGATTTATGTTATCAGGAAAATTTATATATTTGTTTTCATCACACAAACCCAGTCTAAATATTACAAAATTTGGAATAATGTTATTAGTTTCATCAGAAACTGTTGATATGTATGTATAGCTTTAAAATGGAATTTTAAAATCAAATACACAAACTGTGAATGCTACTGAACTTAAAAGTTTGAATTTATTTATGTTTATAAATAAAAGCAAATTATAAAGGTTGCAAATATGCATAGGGACATGCTACATTTTTGCTTCACTATGATTTGAAAAATGTCACATGCTTTTTGTAGACATCTGTCCAATAGATGAAATATCCCCAATATTATTTTTCATATTATTTAATATAAACTATTCTTAGACAAAGCTTCAATATATATATATATATAAAATCATGTATATTTCTACATTACATTGTAACCCCAAAAAATTTGTACAAATTGTAACATGATTCAAATTTTGAAACCAATATATTTCAATTCATACAAACTTAACAGTAAATTTATTAGCCTTTTCTACATTCCCTAGATCTTGGAAAGTAATGTTCTTCTGTGATTCTGTTGAATTTGGTATTTGTACTTTTCTCAATTGTTTTCACTTTTGCATATTTTTACTACAACTTGGTACATTTATTATATTCTCTTGAGATTGTTCCTTCATAAAATTCTCTAAGCTTTTCAAATCTTTTGAATTATCAACATAGTGCTGATCTGCAGTGGATTCTGTACAGCCTGTTTGCTGTAAATGCGCCTCTCTTATCTCATCTGATATAGAAGTTGTGCTCATAAATGTATCCTATGTTCACCTAATCATTGTACAGTTAAATTCAAAATCATGTGTATAATCAAGATACTTATTAATTGTATCATTAATTTTCTTTGATATACTAGTATCAACAGAATCACTTGCTGTAGAAAAAATATATGTAGGAAGCTTGCATATTCTTCCTTATATTTCACAATTGTTTTGTCAATCCAATATTGTTTTGCATTTATTCCAATCATTACTTTGAAAATCTTATCAGTCTTGTGATGGCCTGCTGAAATGCTACCATTGTGTTTGATTACATTATAGTCTTCCAATTTCAGATTTAAGAGAGGTCCTGGGCAGATATTTATTGGCAATTGAACATGAAATAGGATTAGTGGTTTAAGTTCAACAAATTTCATAATATTGATATTGGAATGTATTAGGTTTTCACAATCAAATGGGGGTATGTGAGAAAAATTTTTATTTTTACTTTCAACAGATTTCACTTTTTGCAAATTTGCATAACATCCTTTTAGTTCTCTAATTATATTATTCCAAGTAGAAATATTTATGAATGCTGATTCCTCATGTGAATATATGAAAGATATAAATCCTTTCAATTCTGACAGTAATGTAAGCATCATTGAACCATGATAGTCATGATTATTTTGTAGATTGGATATTGTAAGAGAAAGTTTCTTAACATTCTTCATGTTTGATCATTTTCTGAAAACATGCACAAGAAAGAAACTATGCTGCCCTGCAAACTTGGATGCCACTGATTTTTCTTTTAGACTGGATGCCTTCAAAAGCTGCTTTTTTATATTGAACATACCTTTCTACAAATTCATGACCTTTTATCTTGGAAATTTTGTTTAATTCTGAAAACTTAAGATTGGGTGGAAAGTATTTTCAATTAAATAGATTTTCATGGGATAACTTAATCAGGTAATGTGATTTAGGATGTCTTCTTTTATTTGAAAATCAACTGCAACAGACATTGCATTAGTAAATATGAATATTTTTCAATGTCCTATAATAATAAAAAATTCTTTTCTTTTGAGGTCATATTAGTGTGTATGACACTGTATGTTGACTGTATGTTGACAAAGTCTAGAATATGTTTTATTGTAAACTCAAAAGTATTTGTTTTTTCCTGCCTTTGTTTTCCACTTATTTTCTTTTTCTTGTTATTAGGAGGGTTTATTTCTTTTCCTGAAGAACAATTGTTATCCCCATTAATATTCATTTGAAGGCATTCCATTGTCTGGATGAGATCTTCATCTGCAATTGCTTCTCTAAAGTCCAATCAAATATAGAAGATTGCTAAAACAAAATAGCTTTCAGTATTATAATTCAGCTAATTTATTTAATAATAAATACCAATAAATTGAAAGATAGTATTTTGAAAATATATATGAAACAATATCAAGTTTTCAGATGGATTTGTTCCCAACAGTGCCCTTTCAGGAAAGTAGAGAAATGTCTAGATAGTGTTTTTTTAAAAAATTGTATAACGTGTATAACTTCCTATAAATATATAAATCTTGCATGAAATGTGCACATACATTCATTACAATATACACAACATTAGGGTTTGCAAATAAACTTAAAAGAAATTCAAAATTTTTAAATGGAAAATGCCCTCAAATTAATCATCAAAAAATTTTACCAATAAGTTGACAAAGTAGCATTTGAAGTTAAGCAAATAATATACAAGAAGAGAAAAAATAATGCAGAATATTGTTAAGGCATACATTGCAACATATATAAATCAAATTGTCAATATTAAGATCATACCCTTCCTGATCAAACATATTCAAGTGAATTTGGTCAAAAGTGTGTAGATTACATTAATGTACTTCTAGTAAGCTATTCCAAAAACTTCATTGAATCAGCCCATATGGTGCTATGTACATTGAAAAATAACTTTGACAAGAAAATTTCAGCCAGTTGCAAAACTGAGTTGTGCAGATGTCTTCTTTCATACATATTATTTAAATACAATTTTTTTTCAATATATTTTGGTACAATATTTTAAAGATTTTTAATTTATTATCCTAACTTTAAATTTTAAAATACATGAACTGAGAATGCCAAACACATTTTGACTTAGTACCTAATTAAAATTTGGTAAATTGAAATCAAGTGGAAGGTTAGATTAATATCAATGTTCAAAAGTTGAGGATGTATCTCTGATTACCATTGTCAATGAAGAATATCCAATCTCATCTAATCTAATAGTGAGACAAATCAAGTAGCATGTAGTAGTAGTAGCAGCAGCATACAATTGAATGCTGATAAACTGAATATAATACTTATTATCTAAGTTTTGATTTTTGAATTTTAATTTGAAAATGGTCTAACCTCAGAGAATATTGTGTATTTTTTATGAAAAATATAAATATAAGTTTCAATTTATATTATAAATCATGAATACTTTCTGCAATGTCTACTTTTAATGCTGAGACGTAACCATGCAGATTTAAAAAGATGCTGTAGCTTATTACTAGAATTCTGGGACATGGGATATAGTTTTCCATTGAGACTTTGACAAAAGCAGATCTGAGACTATACTATAAATGAAGAAATTGAAACCATGGAAAAGGAGATGTTACATAATTGAAACACAGATAACCATGGAACAATAGAAAAAGAAAAATTAACTATGCCTCTATGTGATGGTAATTTGAGGGAGCCAGGTTACATTAGACCAATCAAAACTCTGATTCCATACAACCTGGGTAATCCAGAGTTTGAATTCAAGTATTTCTTTAATAAAATTTTAATTATATTTGGTTTTTCTAATTTTTTAAGGTAAAAACATATTTATTTTACAATATCTCATGTATTAAAACTAAAAAATAGTTCTTAATGTGTGATAAAGAAACTGAAAATTAAAATATTTGATTTTTTACAATACCATCAAGTGGATTTTGATCAAGTTTATGTTTAAGTATATATGATTTCTCTTCTAAATTTTCTGATAAAGTTTTACATCTCATTTGAGTTCATGACAGTATGAGTACTCAAGAACCCTGTGCTAAGTAATAGTTTTCTCTTCTAGAAAGTGGGGTCTTACAAACAGTACAATATTCCCACCTAGTGTATCTATTATATATTTCAATATTGTTTTCAATACAGTAAATTTGCTATTTTCATTTAAATATCTTGAATAATGTTAAAATTTTAAGTGATTACATAATTGTCATTTTCTAAATTTCTTTGTAAGTAATGTTTACATTTATAACAATGAGAATAGTCAATGCTAGAATTGAGTAATTTTCTAGATTCTATACTGTAAATACTTTGTAAACAACATGCATGAGATTTCACTATTTAATGCATTATTATATGTAATTCTAGGAAAACCTACAAACTGGGGACTCTTTGAACAAAAAAAGCAAGACTGGAATGATGAGCTAGCTGAAAAATTGAAAAGTGTTTATCTAACAACCCACCAAGACAAATTTGGAGAATGGCCTCAAATGGAGAAACCTAGTTCTCAATTTCAAAGAAAAATAATAAAACAGGACTATGGGTTTTCTAAATATCCAGATCCACATTCTAAAAGATTAACTAATGTTTCATGTTAATTGTTTACAATGTAGTACACACATTGATTTTACTTGCTTTTGGATTTATCTAATTTCTGTACAAACTTACCATAGATATAGTGAGTTCTGATGTGTTTGAAGTTAATATGTTATTTTGATGTTGTAACTGCGCAGAAATTGGTTCCTAAGTGCACTTAAGAAATAAATCATTGACCAAATTTTTCTACTTTCAATAAAATTATAAAACTGAATTTTGTGAAATTCCTAAATTATGGGTTCTTTTCGAAATTGTTTAATTTGCCTATGTAAGTTCATGGAATCTAAAATATTTAGACATTAGGGGCATTTTCTGAGGGAAGAAAACATATTAATGGTCAAATTGAGTGAGCAAATTGGGCTGAATCCACATGAAATTATTTAAAACTAAACCCTGAAAATGTGATTGTATTTAATGAATCAAAATCAATACTTGAGAACCTGGTGGAAAATTCTACCAGTCCTCCTTCTTGCATACACCAGTGCTAGGCATTTCATGAACTCACTAGAAAAATGCTAATCCTAGCCCAACAGTAGTTAAAGATAAACTTTGGGAGTTACACAAAATGAAGTAATGGCTGATTGATGGATATTGACAGGGGTGTTCCAAGAGCATCTAGTGGTGATATAATTACTGACTCATTCTTTAGTGGCTCTGCAATATCTAAAGGGGCCAATTTAGCTATTATACAGTGATTCATAAACATGTACTTTCTATAGTAACTCTTTTATTTATCTGGTGCCAATTTAAATTGCATGTTTATCTTGTTTGCACTCATTTTTGTCAATATACACATTGTTACCTTACTAATCAGGGGTTTACATTGTGTTTTTTTGATAATATGCTTTTGACTAATGATTAATTTTCCCATCTATAAACAATTCCATGTATTTCTACTGCTTGGCTAACCTATGTACAAAATCTAATTTGTTTTTAGGATTCTATACATTACATGCAAAGGATTACATTCTGTTTTTCAAATATGCTGCTATTTCATTTTAAAAATTCGATGCATTTAATTTGTTTTTGCTAACATACAAGTATCACATAAATAGATAATTTTATGATTATTTACTTTTGAAACAGATAAAAAAGTGTGTGAAAAGTGTATTAGGGAATTAAACACAATACAAGTGATATCCATATTAGAGTCTCTGCAGAAGGCCCTGGTATTAAAGCATGCAATCAGTATGGTACATGGGTGTTGAAATTGATCAACAATTCAGTTTTGATGGATTATTTTGAGAGAAAATAGGTTAAAATATCTGCAGGCACAAACTATTTAAAACAAATCAGAAAAATTACAGAAAGTAAAGTTATTGTAGATGCTCTTGTTCTTGCTCATTACACTTATGCTTGTGTACTTCTATGCAATATTAGCTTAGATAAACAACACAGATTAAATAGAGTATTCAACTGGTGCATTTCTGCAATGTTTAGTGTTGATAAATATCAAATGGGTGAGAAAATAAAACAATTATCTATATTATCACCATTATATTACACAAAATACACATGCCTAACAAATATGTACAAATTTATACATAATTTAATACCAAATAGCACTTTAAGTAGATATGCCAAAATCAACCTGCATACAAAGAAATGCATTAATAGTGGTAAAATCCATAATAGATAATGTAAAGGTGCCTTCATTACTAATGTAGCAAAAATGAGGAATACTCTTCCTACTTGTGTCAGAAGTGCATCCTCTCTAAATTTGTTTAAGAAATTATTAAAGCAGAACCTGCTAGCAAATCAATATGAATATGGCTACTCAATTAAAACAAACTCTTGGTGAAAATATTTAACTTTATAGCATTTTGATTTCTTATCTCTCAGCTCACTTAATAATAGCATGTAATTACCATGCATTTGTTCTAACCAACAACATAATATCATCACAGTGTAATCAATTTTAAGTGCATGCTCATGTTGAATTTGAACAAAAGGTTTATTATGTCTACACATAACCCTATCCATAACTTAATGTGGTCCATGATTTGGGCTGCTAACTGTCTGAGAACTAGATCAATGTCCCCAGCACAGAAGAATGACTCCCAACTTGTTGCCAGAAACTTTCACAGTTATCATAACCAACATCAGGTTAAATATAAATAATGGTAAATAAAAGCAAACACAGTTTGATTGAGATAAAGTCAATTGCTACTTCCCTACATAGGTTCTCATATTTATACATACTAACACTTATTACCTGTCTTTGTTTACAATGCAAAATCAAATAGCATGTTTTCTGATTAGACTACAATTTACAAGCAAAATGGCCAAGGAGGCGGACTTAGGTGTTGCAGCAGAAGCAGTGAAGAGCAGAGGGAGAAACTCTGTGAATTGGGAAAACACCATTTGAGCCAACTGACAAGTCAACTTCTCCCTCAAGGTGTCTAAGACTTTATCCAGTACAGCTCATGTATAATAATTGTAAGAACTAGGCAAAGAGGCATCTTCATCACAGGTAGCTGCTGGCAGAACATTGGCTGAAGGAGTAAGCTTGATAATTTGAAGTTTTAAAGACATAATTGCTTCTAGCATTTTTCTTTCCATACATTGATATTTGACAAGCTGAGTGTTTAGCTCTGTTTGAAGGAATTCAATGCGCCTTTTGCTTTGATTCTCATTGTCATTTGATGAGACAATGACTCTTTCAAATTTTCAATTTCCAATGTCTGTATATCTAACCATGGCATTGGGTCTCTATAGGGATGGGCTGGAATTGGTGGAGCAGTAGTGGTATTGAGAATACATTGGTGATTCACCAGAGAGGTTTGACTGGGGAAGTGGGTAAAGATAAATTCACTAACAATCCAATGGTACAAGGGGTAATGTTCTGGCTACAAGTACTTGTACAGGGGATGCTCCACAAGGGAGTCCCAATAGGAGGACACACAGCAGTATTACTAGAATACATAGTGTAAAACTAGTATAACACAAAAATAAAGAAAACAAGATCTTTCAGAAAAATCCATCACAATTTGGGAGCACTTCAAACTCAGGTAACAACAATGGTTGCTAGAACAGCAGCAGCAATTAATTGGTACAGGTACAGTAGTAATTGGTAATATATCCAACATACAACAACAAAGAGAACAAAATAGAATAAAAATAAAAGAACCATAACAAACTAGTTAAGAACATTGGGTGGCAGTTCAGGATCATGTCAGGGTCACCATGTAGAATCAGGGGCTGGGAACTAGAACAGCACTGGGGAAATTAATGTCATGGCAGAAGGTTGTAAGAGTGACCATCTCATAACAGCCCTGATTCTAGTGATAAATAAACAAATAGCAAAACATCAGTAATTCATCCAGGTATCTAGTACTTGTTTAGAAAGAAAACATCAGGGATCACTGATTTGTATGGCTTTAAGCCAGAGTGATATCTAAGAAGAGAGGTTTGTAAACTTGCTTGAAAAGGTGCTACCCTATCTGTCTCACTTTTTATTTTCTAGCTCAATCAACAATAATCATCTAAATTGTTTATTATATCAACACATAGCCCTATCCATAACTTAATGCAGTCCATGATTTAGGCTGCTAATTGTCTGAGAACTAGATCATTGTCCCCAGCATAGAAGAGTGACTCCCAAATTGTTGCCAGAAACTTACTCAGTTATCATAACCAAAATCAGGTTAAATATAAATAATGGTAAATAAAAGCAAAAACAGTTTTAGTGAGATAAAGTCAATAGCTTTTTCTCTACATAGGTTCTCATATTTACACAAACTAACAATGATTACCTGTCTTTATTTACAATGGAATATCAAATATAATGTTTTCCTACTCAAATTAAATTGAGCAACAATAACATGTTTGCACCAAGTAAGGGGACCATACCTTAGCTTCATGAATTAAGCTAAAAAATAACTACATCATACTGACTTCACTAAAATAAATCAGAATAACATAATTGAAAATAAGAATGGGCATGTTTCCCCAAGTGACTCTACATTATGCTTTCAAATGTAAAATGCTCTTTTTCTGAGAAACTTATACAACTGATGAAATTATTTAATGTTTTGTTCATTGCTTTAAAATCATCTAGAACATATGTGTATAATGTGGCATTGGTATGAAATCAGATAACTATTCTACCATTCTAGCTTATTGATGGTTTCAAATTGATGCATGGATTTACTGATGCTTTTATACCCTATCCTAATAAAAATTGAAAGTAAAACAGGATATTGTGTTGGGGAAGAGTGGCCACACTTGGCCAACTTGATACAAGAAAACTTTTAGAAAAGTTGCTTTAGACTAGAGCCCTAATTGACTAGGAAGAAAGAAGCCCTAATTCTTGGGTGCAAATATTAAACCTAAGTGCTAGTGAAAATAACCTACACTCAGTGTGTTCCTCATTTCATGAAATTTGGGTGAAAGCATTAATAAGAATTTTATTAATGAAAGACAAGTGGTAGAACCACTTTAACCTAGGTTAAAGGAGAGTAAGCCAGTCAATTTTTCCACTGTTTAGGTGCCCTTTAACTATATGTATGAATTTAGAAACTCAAAATTTAAATAAACAATAATTCAAGATACAAAGTAAAACAAATTTATTGAGAACAAATTAAAGAGAATATAAATGAACAATTCATGGATATTTATACAAATAAAAACTGGTCATTGTAAACAAAAACATAGCATTTGATCAAAACATGAATAAATATTTGACTGGTACAAATTGATTGTCTGCTAGAGCTTTACTGCACTGTTAAATTAGCAGAATTTCAAACCAAAGTAAATAGCACCTTTGTAATTTTGTTAAAATTACAATTGAAATAAATTCAAAAAATTAATATTGAAATTAAAATAACTGAAAATATAGAATGCAAAATAATAACAATCTTTATGCCACACTGACCCCAAACAGGACTATAGAATTTAGTCTTCTAATTGAACAATATCTGATGCAAAAAGTGATTGACCATCTTTATCTAGAGTAATTGCATTGCATGTGGATTTTTCCAAGAAAGTATGTAAGAATATTTCATAAATTGTGTATCATAGCACAAAGCTTCTAGTTATGTGCTTACTCATTTTGCAAAATGAAAGAATTTGTGATTTTCTATGTTATTTGAGATGACTATAGTGTTACAAAGGCTGTTGAGTTTTCTAGAAAATAAATTGTAGAACTTTAGGTATAATCAAAAGCCCTTGATAGCAATAAGTAAAGATATTTTTGCATCAATATATGAAGCATGTATCTCCTATTTGTTAATTGTTGTATTAGAATAGAAAAATTTGTACAAGCTTAACAAATTAGAATCATTTTTAATTTCATCAAAAAATAATGAAATGTTATTCATAACTATTTCCTCTGTAATGTTTTCATGATCAGAGATATTAGCTCTCAGCATTCTGATGATTTCAGCTCATTTGGATATATTGTAATATTGTAATGATTAATGTATGAGGTTATACTAGAATAAATTGCTGATTTCAGAGAATAGGATGAGCATTGAGTTTGGTAATCTTGATATTGTGGATTTAACATATTCTATTTGTTCAGCAATAAGTTTTCCTTTTTAGAAGACATGTTAAAGTGGGACATGATCATTGCAGTACAAATTAGAGGTATCATCTTCTTGTATAAGCTTAGATTTACTCTGCTTGTATTTATCAGAATTGATTGTTTTAATAAGACTATTGATGTATTAATCTTAATGTGATAATGGAATGTTTATGCTTTGCTTTTCACCATGTTTGGATCTCCATGCAGGCTGTATGATGGCAGCATGAATTAAAGGCAATGGGATGAAGTAGTAGTGCTTAGTAGCAATGCAATCCTCTAATGAAATTCTACTTTTGGGTGTGCTATGCAGCCATGCAATCCCTATGGTTGCAGGATAGTTAACTTCAGAAATTATACATTTGGACAAAGTACATTCCACATTGAGTGCCAGATGTGCATAAAGTTTAAGCAATGTAATGATTTGATGTATTTCCAGGATTCTGTAAATTATTGTTTCATTAATGCTAATGAGTTTGTTTCTTTAATAGGTGCAAATTGATCTTCAACAATGGTAGCATCTGTTGATTCAGGAATTGCTATTCTTGTAAGATAGTTGGTTAAATCAGTTTAAATCCAGTTTAATTTCTTTGGACTTATGTTAGCTCACAATGTTTAAGGAATATTTGTATCAAAGTTGTTGTTGGTGTTGTGGTGTTAATTTTAATTCAGTTGATTCTTCTGATTGTAGCTCAGCAATAGATTGTTTCTCTATCAGTGTTGACTACTGGGAGGTTGTCATATACTGATTTCATGATGAATGGAAATGGTACTTTATCATATATTTGCTTAGTATCATCATGGTGGTACTGTGGAAGTGCAGTCATTAAGTCAGCATTAGTATGTTATTTCCCTTTTTGATGAATAATGGTGAAGCTAAATTTGGTTAGGTATACTATCCAACATGCTATTATATTAGAGCAGTATCTTCAAAATTTCTTAAGTCAACTGAGGCTGAAATTATCTGTTTGAACAGTGAAATGTGATTGCCCAAGGAGAAAGTACTGAAATTGTTTAATATTCTCAACTAGTGCAAGCATTTCTACTTTTGTAGAACCATAGTTGAGCTCATTCTGTTTAAGTTTTTGAATAAAAAATTAAATGGGAGATTCAAAATTGTTGATAAATTGAATTTAATGTAGCACCTATAGCCACAGATCCAGCATTGCAATCAACAATGAATTCTTTTGAGAAGTCTGGTGTGTTTAAACTTGACAGTTTTCTAATTTCTGTTTTCAAATTATTAAGTTCTGATTGATGTTTCCATGACCATTTGAATAAAATTTTATTTTTTTTAATAAATTTGACATGGTAATAACATTGTGAAAGATGTTCAGGATAAATACTTGGTATAGTTCAAGAAGCCTAAAATTTTGTGTACATCTTTCTTAGGTGTGATTTTATCTATTGTATTTCAGGCATCCTCTTTTAAGCTGATTTTATTATGCTGTATTTGACAGCCTAGAAAAATTACTGATGTTTGTAAAAGTTTACATTTTTGGCTGTTAATTTTTACACCAGATTGTTTTAGTAATGATAGTATTATGTCTAGTTTTTTGATGTTTTTATTGATTATTGTAGATGCATTTAGTATGTCATCTATGTATGCAGCAATACCATCTTCTAAATTGTTATTAGTAGTTTGAAGTATTTTAGTGATGTATCACTTTAATGTGGCAGGGCATTTCAAAGTGCAAAGGCTATATAAAGCAATTTGAAGGGGCTGTATGGAGTGATGAATGCTGTTTTTTCAATATCTGATTTGTGCATGGGAACTTGCCAATATGCTTAACATAGATCTAGTGTGGTGAAAAAAGAATTTTGACATGCTGTATAGAGTATTTTGTCAATGTGTGGTAGTGGATAAGCCTCTTTTTTTGTTATGTCATTAAGTTTTCAAAAGTCAACACAGAGGCAATATTTATTTTTTTGTTTGATGAAAGCTGTAGAAGATCCATATGGAATTTTTTATGGTTGGATTATTCTGTTATTCAGTAGATCTGTTATCATTTTTGAATATTCCTGTTTTAGGTGCTCTGGTATCAGATGTACAGGTTGCTGTATTGGTTTATTGTGAGTTCTTTCAATAGTGTGTTCTTTGCTGATAGCCTTTCCTACATTGATGTTGTTGTAATTAAACACTAATAAATAGTTTTGTAAAGTGGAAATCAAATGATCCATTTGGTTAGTCAAAAGATGAGGATTTGTCTATTGTGTTATTATTGGAATGGTAGTAGAATTACTGTAATTGTCTGCTGGGTCTAGTGTTAGAACTGGTTTAGGTTTAGCTTTTACAATAGTAGCAATTGGTGATGACTTTTTAAACCCTTCTGGCTATCAATGACAAAATTGGAATGATTTGGATTTTTAGACTTTAATGTTACAAAATTCCAACTAAAAGGTTTGATTTTGATTGTTTCAGTAGGGTAAAATGTTATTGTCTGATTAGTTAAGGTTTGTGAGTGTGTAGTTATCATGTTATTGTCATTATCAATTGTTTGCATTTTATCCTGAAAATTAATTATAAAGCAATATTGCTCAAGAAAATCTTTGCCTAAAATTATTTGATAAGGCAATGCATGGTTGGTGGTATCAACAATAAGTGTCATGTGAAAACTTATCATTCACTATTGTGAATTTGATTAAATATTTGGTATCAAGGTAATCACTGCATACATACATATCCATGGTAATGGAAACAGGGTGCCAGTATCTACAGTTGCTTGGAGGACAATCCTATTCATTGTTATTGGCATTGTGTTCTTGTTTAATGTGGTTGTTACTAGGATTGATTGTGCACAGCTGTGAGTCAGCACTCTTACTCATTTAAATCATCTTCAAACTCAGAGTTGGACTCATATATATATATTGCTGTTGTCAGTATAGTAACACCCTTTTTTGGCAATTAAATGTATTGTTATGGTACAATTTGGACTTGTGTGTCCTTTTTGGTCACATTTTTTACAATAAACTTGGTAAGGCTTATTATTTTATCAGTAGGTATTTCTGATTTGTTTTTAACATCAGAGGTTGTTTGTTGGTTCATTGATGAACTTTTGGTGTTCTTGATGGTGAAGCTTGATGAGGTAGTACCAAATTTGATTTGATTGGCAATTTTTGTGTAATTTTGTATTTGTAGTTTCACTTCTATGGCCTTTTTTATAAAAGAGGATAATTTATCCTCTAGGCCACATTTTTGTTCAAAAAGGCAATGAATCAAAAGTGGCATGCCATATGTGATATGTGTAAATATATCATGGGATGAATATTCTGCCAATGTTCTGCTTAGTCTGTAAAGTCATTCAACTTGAAGAATATTCTCTTGGATGTCATTGTTTGCATTATACAATGTCATATTTAAAGTATTGTATACTGGTTGCATGCTGTGCATGCATGAAAGTGAATGTAAAAGTTTGTATGAGTAGTTCATAGTCAGACATGTATCAAAATTTAAGTAGTAATTGTAAGCTTTTCCTGTAAGAAAACTAGGAAATTGGGCAAGGGCATATTCCTGGCCTGCTCATTGTACAATCAAGTGCTGTTCATATGAGAAGAACCATTCCTCAAAAGTTGGTGAGGTTCCATCAGCTTTGCCAGACAATTTCTGGGTGGCATTCTTAATTTTACATTATCATCATTGGATGATTGTTGCAATTTAGAATGAAATGTTTATTTGTTAATTTTGGATTTTCAATTTCATGTAATTTATTATTAATTAAATCTAATTTTGCAATTAATTGTGTAATTCGTGGGTTTTCAAAATCTTTATTTGGGGTGTGGGCCCTGTTAGATGAAATATCATTAATGGTAATTGGCATTGAGCGAGAGAATTGATTTTTATTGGTGGTCAGGGATTGATGTACACAATGTCCTACATTTTTAACAGTTGGATCATGCATTCTAGCAATCTTAGGAGGAGCAATGTTTCTTTGGAACATTTGCAAACTATCTAATTGAGCTTTTGTTTGTTTTATTTCTTCCGGCAAAACTGTATTTTCAGCTTCTTGTGAATTAGCTTATTAGATACTTGAGTGTTCTGTATATTGCATATGTTGACTTTTTGAATCAGATTTGTATTGGATTGCAACAATTTGAATTGTTTACAATTTCCTGTTTCTAATTCTTTTTGGAGATTATTGTTTTTCTTTTCTAGCAGCTGGTACTTAATATGGATAGTGCAGTTTTCTTTATAAAGACACACACAATTTTTTAAAAATTCAGTTCTTTGTTAGTTGTTGGATTTCCTGTCTGCGAATTCTGTTTGATCAAATTGTTTGCAGTTTTCTGCTTGCATCAATTCGAATTTTTGCTTAATTTTTTTGACTAGATTGGAGTCCTCTCTAGGGCATTCAGTTTCTGCTGCAGGTGGAGTTTGGCTCACTTACTTAGGAGTTGATTTTTTATTACTTCTTGTATTTGGCATCTTATCAATTGTTTGTTAATGAGCTTCAATGGGTACTAGTAACTGGCTTAACTGTAATTAGAATAGGTTGCTGGGTTTTTCTGCTATTGTAAAATTTTTTTTCTGATATCTCAATGGCACTGTGCAAACCAAGAGTGAAAGATTCTATCCTTTCTTGTAGGGTTCAACATCTTGTTAGCTTCATCAGGCTTCCCCTGACAGAGGTATAGTTAATTATTAAATAGTACATGTACTCAGTGTTCTGTGTTGGTTACCATGTGGCATTGGTATGAAATCAGCTAACTATTCTACCATCCTAGCTTATTGAAGGTTTTGAGTTGATGCATGGATTTACTGATGCTATAAAATAATAACCTCCTCTTGCTGTTATACCTTATCCTAATAAAAGTTGAAAGTAAAACAGGAGATTGTGTTGGAGAAGAGTGGCCACACTCAGCCAACCTGATACAAGAAAACTTTAAGAAGAGTTGCTTTAGACTAGAGTCCTAATTGATAAGGAATAAAGAATCCCTAACTCTTGGGTGCAATTAGTAAACCTAAGTGCCAAGTGAAAATAACTTACACTAAGTGCATTCCTCATCTTGTGCAATTTGGGTGAAAGCATTAATAACAATTTTAGTAACAAAAGACAAGCTGGACAACAGCCCTAGTCTTATACCTTCCCTGGAACTTTAGGGATTTCTTCAAAGTTCTAGCTTCACAATATTAGTGCAACACATATATATATATATATATATATATATATATATATAGTGCTGGCCATAAAGATAGAAAAGCCTAAATCTAATGTTTAATTTGGAATATATCTTAATTATATCAAATATCTTATCTAATACTGTTATCTATCTATTCTTATCTTGTTATTTGATTGCTTACTCACAAGATTATCTAGATAATATTTTCAAAATAAATTGTTAGTTAGTGAGATTTAATTATGGTGAGAGGACCAAATATTAGTCGTGAACAATAAGTGGCCCAGATGATGGTATTGCTCAATGTGGGCAAAATTGTTAGCGATATAGAGCGAATTTTGGAAATTGATAAATCCGTTGTATCCAGATGTATCAAAAGATACAAACTAACTGGGATATTTTCATATAAAACCTCTCCGGGAGCGCATCGATGCACAAGTCAACAAACAGATAGAATGATCCATAGAATTGCAAAGGAGTCTTCACCATGATTATGTATCACTAAAATCATGTAATTATAAGAATTAAGAAAAATACTCAAGTGTTGCTATCTTTATGGCCTCTTACGAAGGCGACACTGGTCGAAAAAATCCAATAATCNCCATTCATATTAATACCAATTCTTCCCATTTTAAGCCTATTTTTTAGCCTCACCCAAAAATTTATTTAATCTTTTGGTTTGATAGACCAATATTTGGTGTCCTAGAAACTGAACTTCTAAAGTGTATATTATACTAATGTACAAAACGTGAATATTGCTATTCAGCCCTTTATTTATACTAAGATAAATTTAAAATTACAGATTATTTTTTCCAATATTTCTAACACAATTCACGTTAATTATGTGTTAATTTTTTCAAAAAATTACTTATAATTTTGTTTTTGAGAAAATCGTATTATATTACCATGCTTGTCTATTGGACAGATTTTTCTGTCCAATCCAAACCAATTCAATGTAAAAAAATCTAGAATTTTGAAATTGGAATCCAATCGAATTCCAATCTATGTTTTAGTTTGCTAATCCAAATTTTCTTTGCAACATACATTAGATGTTTCGATTTCAGAAATATTTATTTAAGTATAATAAACACATTTTCTGTATGTAATTATTAAGGCCTGAATTTCACTTGTAAGATCAGAAAAATACATAATTTCAAAACTATTTCTACAGAACAAATCCATTGGCTTCATACATTCCAATTCCAATGGACAAGCCTGTTTATTACACATAATGTGGAATAAAATTCTTACTTGTATCTGTAGCTGCCCATACTCGATAATAATTACTCACATCCATGAATGTGTTCAGACAAAACCGGGACACGTGGGTAGTGTCCTTACCCGTAAAATATATAATTTTGATGTATATATATATATAGATCTTTATATGTTAATTTACCGAGATTCATA
>CABFPE010000114.1:1269808-1321150 GCA_900660155.1 Hofstenia miamia | reverse complement strand
ATCGTAAATTTGATATTTTCAATTTCCAGATTTATTTTCTGCAAAAAACGATGAGCTTCTTCTTTGTTATTAAAAATGGCGAATATATCATCTACATAGCGTTTATAAAATGAAAATTTTTCGTTATGGAATTTCGATTCTATCATGTCCATTGCAAAATTTGCCATTAATGGGCCTAATGGGGAACCCATTGCCATGCCGTCTATTTGTTGGTAAATTTCATTATTAAACATGAAAGACGTATTCAAGCAGGCCATTTCTAGTAGTTTTTCTAGTGTATGTTTTGAAATTGACAACTGTGAATCGTTTATTGTTCTTAAGATGTGTTTTATAGTCATTTTTACAGGAATGTTTGTAAAAAGACTCTTTACATCAAAGCTTACTAAATATTTCTTTTTATCTCTTTGCGATTTATAAAAATTTTTCAATTCTGAAATAAAATGAAATGTATCTTGCAAATTTTATTGTTTTGGAACATGTTCTTTTAAAATTTTTTCTAACCATTTACTTAAATTATATGTCTGACTATTAATTGATGACAATATTGGTCTAAATGGTGGATGCTTTTGATCTTTATGTACTTTGGCCAATCCATATAATCTTGGAGGAACTGAACCAATGCTGCGAAATTGTTGATATTGTTCTTCAGAAATTTGTTTCAGATTCTTCATATCTAATAACTGCCTATTGAATTTATTCTGAGAACAAAGAAAATGACTTTGCTTGCTTTGTTTGTTTGATAGATATTTAAATTTGGTTTTATCATTGACGATTTTATTCATTTCCTCAACATATTCTGATTTGTTCATGATTACAATGCCATTACCTTTATCAAATTTGCAAATATAGAGGTCATTATTGCAAGCTAATTGTTTTAATTCAGATAACATTGATTTGATTCTTTTTGGTATTGTAGATTTCTTACAATATAATTTAAATAATGACAATATTTCTTCTTTCAGTGTATTAATTTCTGAATTGTCCTTAAGATTTTCTTTTATTAATACATTTTGAAACATGGCTTCCGTTTCAACTTTTGCATGCGTTTCATTAATGCTACTTGGCCAACTCATTTTAAGACCATAGGAAAGGGCTTCTTTTTGGATGCTACTGAGTGGTTTATTTGATAGGTTTAAGACTGTATTTTTTACAGAAAAATCTATTAATAAAAGAAAATCTTAAGGAAAATTCAGAAATTAATACACTGAAAGAAGAAATATTGTCATTATTTAAATTATATTGTAAGAAATCTACAATACCAAAAAGAATCAAATCAATGTTATCTGATAATTCATTTATGACATACAAATTTGCTCTGCTCATTGAATTTTTTTTACAAAATATGTGACTACATTATTGCGTCTATAAATTTCCTTGGATTTTGTGTATTACTGAGACTTGAACAATCCAGTTTAAACTGTAATTTTCAGTGAATAAGATTGTCCAGTGGCAAAAATAATACTGGAGATATTTCCACATTTTCTATAAATTTGAGTTAATAGTCAAATGTTGTTTTTGGTTAATTCCATAAAATTGTCATCCACAGAAAAAATTTCAAAATTCTTGCTTTAACTGTCTAGAATATTTCTCTCTTTCATTTACTTACTGTTTTCATATTGCTATTAGATTGCCCTTGAACTACCTGGAAATTGATATTTTATTATATGCAAACACCTGTTATTGTAGGGATTTTGAATACTTAATGGCTATCTTAGAAGAAGTATTGCCTTCCTAAATATTTCTAGATTAAATATTGACCTGTTATTGTTACCTAAAACACTAAATGAACTGATTCAAAATTGCATTAGCACTAAAAGTAAATGCTATATATAAAAACTAAGCATCATTTCACAGATTAATAGTATGATGTGGTATAACACAGTACACAAAATTTCCATTTATAAAGCTCTGTAATCAGCGAGAAGCTATCTTATAATTAAAATGTCTTTCAACACTTGAAACAGTGTAGTGTGTTAATATAAATTATTGATAAATATTCTGTTTGCTATTTTAAATGGTAAATATTTATACATCATCAGAGGCTCTTAACAATATTATTGTTATTATTGTTGCCAATCCCCCCTGTTCAACGTATATTAAGGCCTGCAGTGTTGTATTTTGTTGTTTAAAACTAAGTTTGGTCAAAACATAGAATAAAAATACAATATTTTATATTGTTGTTAAGAATCTTTAATAATTTTAATTAGTCTAATGTTTTTCTAATGTTTTTATTAAAATCAAAAAATGAATTATAAAATACAATACCCAAATTTGAAGTACATCCCTCTCTATATCTATGTAGAATCTATTAGCAAGAAGACTTGTGTTTTATAGGTAAGGCAAAAGGAGAGAGTTGCCTATGGTTAGCATATTCATCAATGAAAACACAAAATGAACATTATGATTTCTGATCAAATTTTAAAGATTGACTTTTTGCAAATTTAAAATTATAGATTGATCTTGATGCTATTGGCACAAAAGTGGAATTTTTTTTGTTCTTGATTTAAATAATATTAATAATTCATTTCTGTGAAGTTTGTGCATTTTTAGTATATCTTGATTTTATTTATTTAATTACAATTTTTTACCTTTCTTTAACAAATAAACCTTTGGAAAATATTAATTTAGAAATTGTGAGAAGTTTTTAATGCTCTATAAATTTTCACATTATTAACAAATTTTAATTTTAATATGCAATTATACAAATTTACAATTTATCTATTCATATTTAATTAGTAATTCGAGTTAGGGCAGCATTTTTATATTTCAATGAAAAATAAAGAGCCTGTAAATATTGGCAAAAAATCAAGTGTTTCAAAAAATTGCAACTATAAAACAACTGTAAATTCTAAGCAGTACCTATGAAATTATTAAATCAATTCTTAAGCTTAAGACCAACAAATCAAGTAGTCCCTCAAATATCCCATCATGGGCTCTTAAAATAACTGCAGATGTCATTGCAACTGCTTTAAATTTCACCTTTAATGAATATCTAAAACTTGCCTAGATACATTACTCCTATTTTTAGGAAAAACTATCCTTCAATTGACACTAATTATCGACCAATTTCAATTACTTCTCCAATAAGCAAAATATTCGAAAGATTATTACAAAATGAAATAATTGAACATTTTAATAAGTATAGTTTATTATCAAACATCCAATTTGGATTCCACAAAAATTTTTCAACAATTGATGCTATTAAATGCTACTGAAAAATGAAAAGCATCGCTGGATTCTAATAAATTTGTAGCTATATAGCTTGTTTAGATCTTTCAAAAGCCTTTGATTCGATTAATCACAACATACTAATTGAGAAACTATTTTACTTAGGATTTTCTTGTAATAGTAAGCAATTGATAACTAGTTACCTCAGTCAAAGAATCCAGAGAGTTAAATTAAACGATATTTTTCTGACCGATTTGCCGTTTCCAATGGGGTGCCTCAATGAACGATTCTACGTCCTCTTCTTTTAGTATTTACTTAAATGACATGCGGTCAATAGCTAATTGCAATCTACTTCAATATGCTGATGACATCTACATCATCAGCGATAATACATCAATGCACCTACCAGTGGAATCAATAGAATTCAATTGCAACTAATTGTCAAAATATTTTTTAATGCATAAGTTGATGATTAATGATGCTAAGACGGGATTTTGTATTTTACAGCCCAATAAAAGTAACTAAGATGTTTCCAAACTGACTTTGAAAATAAATAATGTTAATGTACCTATTGTAGAAACTTTCAAGTACATTGGCTTAAAGCTTAAGTTTAACACTCACATTAATATAACAGTTAGAAAATTAGCTATAGGTATAAAAAGTATGACACTAGCAGTTAAGCAGTTACCACCTTGTGCGATTATTCAATTCTTCCATGCTTTTACCTTGAGGCACCTTAATTATACAAACATTTTATTTACTGACCTATGTCAAATCTCTTTACAAAACAACTCCTAAAAAAATCTACCGCGTTATAATACAATTAAATTTCCGGGATTTGCGCATAAGCAGAATTTAAGATCAAAACTTTTTATATGTATTAGGCGCCGCGCGCACTAGCGATTTTTAATTTACGTAAAAACGAAACTATTTAGTTTAAAAAATAGAACAGAGAACTTTCTTTACGACAACACGCACTAGCAAATTAATGATCACAAAAATTAAAAAATTTCTGCGTGATCTATTGTTGCGTTGATTAAACTGTTGACGCATAAAATAGAACATAGTGCGTGCACTGCAATTAATTAATTGACCAATTCGTAAAAATGAGAGACATTGATTCATTCCGTAGCGAGCCGCGAATTATAATATATAGTTAAAAGATTATTCTTACAAGCAGTTTAAATAAAAATTATTGCAATAGCTTTATGAAAAGGAGTTTTTTGAAAATTAGACTGAATTAATTGACTTGGAAAGATGGATCAAGCTATTATTTCGCTCACTACATGTATTAAGTAAAAGAGCTTTATGTGTCTGATATCAATGCTCATATTTAGAATTTAGAATTTGACATTGTTTAGCTTAAATATTCATGTATAATCTATTTTCTTAAGATACAAAAACAGATATTTTTTCATGTTACTATCAGTGGCGGCACGATAAATTTGGGGGCCTGATGCGAGATGTCAATTCAGGGCCCCCATCCCACAACTCCCAAATTTACGCATTAAATTTTCAGTAACCATTTTGGTGTATACTACATACTTACCATATATTTTGTCCCTGCGTAACTATTAGACCTCTAAAATAGCTTAAAATGGTTTTTTAAATTTTTTTTCTTCTGGTAATTGATTTATTGCCGTGAGACATGCTGTGTGATAATGAAATCCATTCTAAAATGAGCGATTGAGAAGATTAAAAATCACTAGTGCGCGCTTGACAAAATTTTGATAGACTATTTAGTTTGTAAATTAAGAAATCAACAGTGTGGGCTTAGCCTTAAGCATAAGAAAAAATCTTTGAAGAAATCGTTCATTAATTTCGCCATTCGAACTTAGAATTCGTTACCTAAGGAAATTAAACGCATTGAAAATTTGTAATCTTTTAAAAGGCATTTAAAAATCTTCCTTAAGCAAACATATTTCTGGCACATCATGGTTAGGATATAGATTCTACAACAATGACTATATGATAACTAGTCATTAAAAATATCAATATACAGTAACTTATCCATAGCCTGTAAGATTTGTTACTTGTTGTAGTGCATGTTGATTTGAATATAATTTTTTTGAAATTATTGACGCTATCAGATAAATTGTCAGTTATTAAATCGTAAACATTTATCTGAATATAGAAACACTTATTATCTGAATTTAAATATATCCCTCGACTGATGTAAGATCTCAAGTATTCATAAACTTGGAGTTGTTTGACTGGTTCAGTATATTAAAAAATTAGTGTGCACAAAGCTAATTTATAATTATGAGTGTAAATTATTGCATTCTATGAAGCATAAATATGTTATTAGAAATTGATTACGGAAATTATATAAATAATCTTACAGTAGCTTATACATAGATGATTATTTTATAAGAATTTTTCAAATTCTGGAAAGATAATAATAATATTTATTTTTAAAATCCTTTGCAAATAAAATCAATACAAATAAAGTGTTAAACACTTATTAAGATTTCAAAAAAAGTATTTTGTTCTTCATTGATCAATTTTGGTTGTTGGAATTGATTGTGGTGTTGCAGTTTAAATGTGATTTTTCGATTGGCCAATTCCAATTATTTCTTTTCCCTTTTTTATATAGTTAAATGATCCTTAATCGTAAATGCTATCTTAAATATTTCTTCTTTTGTTCAGTATTATATATGCCAAATGATAAGATTGGTAGACTTCACTTTTTAAATTATATCCAATATACAGTTAGGCAGCACTTGTGCTCACAATTTCAATTTTTTTAATTCACAATACTTTCTTAGAAGTTCTAAAGTTAAACATAAAGACATGTTTATTAAATTCAGTGGAATTTATTGATGTCGAATTTTGGTATATATCGTTTCCATTAGTCAATTAAATCTAAGAATGTTTTATTGTGTTTAGGGAAGAATCCAAAAAATACATTTTGCCAAAGAGACTTACAGCATATCAAACCTAAAGAGATTACATCAGTTAGTTCAAAAAATAATTTAATTTGAGGAACTCAAGAAGTATTAATTAATTTTAAAATTGGAAGAAAACCAGGTACTATCAATTATCAGCTTGAGTTTATTTGAACCATATTCTACTAATATATAAATATTAGGATATATTTGGTTTTTGTTGAAAAATAATAAAGAATATTTACATGTATGTTAAGTAAAGCTTTACAAATATTGATTGTTTTAATAATAGTTTATGAGGGATTTATTAACTTCATAATTGATTTTTTCAGCCTGGAATTATTACTTATCATGTGTGGGAAATTTTTTATGAAAAGTTATTTAAAATTAATTTTAGGGAATTCCTTAATACCAAGTTTAAGTTTATTCTTTTAGAGTAGCCAATAGAGGCTAACATTAAATTTTATCAACAATTTTTTTCTAAAAAATATACCAAATCCTTAGAGATAGATATTAATTACAATTAAATTGGTAGTTGTACATATTGTCAAAGTGTGCATGAGTCAATAAATTCAAAATACTTTAAAATGTGACTAAGATCATAAAATACTATCTATATTTTTAACATCAACATCAATTTATTAAATATACAAAACTTTTGCAAAAAATTAATTTCAAAAATTTAATCAACAATCTGTTACTGCCAATTTTTTGTTTTATGGTGACTGATGTTTCAATGAAATATAATAATTATGTTGGCAACTATCTTTCTCTCAACTTTGAACAGCCTACTTAGCAATATTTTTAAAGATCTGGCTATTGTAAAGGTACCAATTGTATTCAATGTCAAATTGCATTATATTTTCCGAAACAGAATTTTTCCAATGGCGACGACTACAACAAATCCACCAATTTAGTAAATCGTATCGAAATTTGAAAGAACAGTATTAACAACATTTTTGAATTTGTGAAATGTAAAACAATTCATTAAATCTCATGTAGAAAAATCACTGAAATTTAAAGAAAAGCTTGTTATTTACGAACATACGTATTAAGATATACAAAATTTAGAATACGAAATAAAATCTATTAATTTCTACAATATCATGTTTGGCACATTGCAAGGCAACTAAAACAAATTAATCTAAAATGCAGCATTACAAATTACTAATTATAAGATTTGATGACAAAAAACTATTGCACAATGCTAAAATTAAGTATTGGAGCTTGGTGTATCAGTAAATGGAGTAGAATCTAAGAAAACTTCGTCGATATTAGCTGAAGGAGGAGCAGAACTAAGAGAAAACTTTTCATTTGAATCAACAGTTGCGTGGCGAGAGCATGATTCAACATCTTTGCCATTTGGTAGAGAGAGCCCCGGTCGCTTGTTTGCTTGTTGAGCTTGCTGTCTTCTCTCATACTGATTTAAGCTAACTTTTTGAAGTTTCTCTAAATCTTTATTTCCCACAGAATAAAATAAAGATTCTGCAATCAAGAATTTGTCAACCATAACCTCCTCAGGAGGGTTCTTCAAAGCTTGGAGTAAAGAGTAGAAATCAGCATTATCAGGAAGACTAGCCAAGGAATGCTTAATTAGCACCAACGCCACACGAAACAAAACTCTCTTGCCCTCGAAAAAATAAATATCCCAAATTCGCAAGACTGTTGGCCAAGGTAAACTTCTAGAAAATATACAGAAAAACCAATCCTGGACGTACAAAATGGCATCAACACCAGCATTAGACAGCATGTTATGACAACGAGGTAGATGATTTTTTACTAACTCTTCCACAATCAGAGCATCAATTTGAATCCCACGCATTCCTTCAACATGATATTCAACCATGTAGCGATCACAGAGCCTAACCAACACCCAAAAAGCTTGCTCTTCAGGCATAAACATTAACAACACTGAGGTGATTGGCGTCAACGACTGACAATAGCCAATAATTGGATTATGAATAGAGTAAGCACATAACACGTTGTATAATTGTTCCTGACCTTTCAAATGATTAAATAGTTCATGGTTTGGGAATGTACGAGTGATATCTTTGTTAATCAAGTCGACCCATTTTTTCTCAGGTCTTCTTGCAAGTAAGTGTGAGTAGTAGTTAAAATTGTTTTCTAATAGTTTGTAGCCTCCTAAAATATACAAAACTTAAAAACACAAATTATTCAATTTCCAATGGGTGCATTCGCGGGTGGCAATCGTTTTCGACTAAATATTTTAAATTCCGTGCACTGAGAGCAACTGAGCTAAACTGCCCGCGTACCAATTAAATTTAACAACTATATTCGAGGGATTAACGTTTTTCATTAAATAATTTGCAAGCACAGATGCAGAATGATCTTACTTAACCGTCTTACATTTATGAGAGAACCGAAGAGGCTCTCAACTTGAGAAACGAAAATTAAACTAGGGGCTACCTGAGCTCTTGTTTTGCAGTTGAACAATGCTCTTAATACCAAAACTTTCAGTATTATCATTGATTTATAGATCACACTAATTTTGTATTTAAAAGATTCTTATCTAAATTGGTGATTGATATTCTCATGCATGTCATATCTAAACTAAGAATATTGTATTTTTTATTTTTAATAAATACTTAAACAAGGATTTCACTTTACTTCAATTTACGGAAGTGTGAGATATCCTAAATAAAGTTAAAGAAAAATCCAATTCTAAAATTTGTTGATTTACCTTAGTTTAATTTTGAATGAATCAGTGAATCCACCCGCGAATACAGTTCATCAAATTCAGTTTACCCCATTAATGCTAGAGCTGTGCGATACATCAAATCGAAATCGAATATCGAGAAACTGACTGAATATCGCTATCGATCGAAATAATTTAGTTGTTTTCGATAAGTTCGATACCACGAATTCTGTCATTTCTGAGAAAAGGGCATGCATTTGTTCACATATCTGAGAAACGTGTATTTACAATCTCCACTCTCGTGCATTAGTTCTGTGTAATATTCTACTGGCTGCACAAGGTAGTTTCATTTATTACTTTGCCGTTTCAGAGTATTTGTGATTTAAAATGTCTGGAAAAAGATCCTCGTTTGGGAGCATTTTACAAAAGCCGACAACAACAAAGTTACTTGCAAATTATGCAATTTAGAAGTACCTTATGTGCCAGGACTGCCCGCTGTTTATGTTTTTTGAGAAGTTGTTAAAATAAAATTCCATTCTTATTGTTTTGAAAAAATGTTTTAAAAATCGTATCGAAATCGAATATCGTATCGATATCGACCGAACTTAAAAATAGCAATATCGCACACCTCTAATGCAAGCGAATACAGTGTGCACTGCGAATAAAAACTGTGTGCACGAGCTTTACACGCGAACGCGCCAAATGTATCATGTTAGAATAGAAAGAACGTTATTGATATGAGATGATTTGATGAAATTTTGACAAAGGTTTCAAAAACAATACCAATACTGGAAACTAAGGAAAATTTATTGGGTTTTACCTAAAAAGGTTAATGTAACAAAGCGTGTAAGGTTCTTAGAATGTGCAATAATCAAATGCACTGATGATGCCTTCCAAGACATTAACATAAGTCGGATATTGAATTGTGTATAAGCGACAATAGAAATGCACTGTTTCTACGACGTTGACATGGAATTTAAATCAGGAACTAAAATAGAGGGAACATAATTTGTGGAATGATCAGAATTCTTGAAATGTAACGATGTTTAACGAACACGGAATTCATACGCAGATGCTGTCCGTAGCGCATTGAACTGAATTACCTTCCAGATAATTTCAGTTGCAGTTTTAAATTGGATTTCAAGTAATTTCCGTTTCAGCTTTAGGTTAAAAAGTCTTCCGATTTCAGTATCAGGATTGCATTTCAGTTTTCGCTTAAAGTTTGTTTAACTTTTAACAGTCAACGATTTTTTCAATATTTTCAAGCAATTCTATTATGTCAATTGGATATTTTGAGATGTGGCTACAGCTATTGGTGAACTTGGTCAGACGTAATGTTGAATATTACTTAAAAAGAGCAACAATTTTCATTGCAAATTCAGATGTTTTAAAAAACGTTTTCAATTTTCTCCATACCTCATGTTCAGCTAAACAAGTTATATATGCGTTTAATTTTTTTCGAAAAACCGTCAAAAATTTTTAAAAAATTCTAGGCAATTTAAGGTTAAGCATAACCATTCACTCATAAAAATTTTTTTTTAATTTTATATTCAAACAGCATTCTCCTGAAAACGGTCCTAATTGATGAAAATCTAGGATTAAAAATATAGTTATCATAGAACTGTTAAGTGCCTACCAAAAAGGCGGAAAAACTGTGACGACAGCATAAAAACTAATGAAGAAATAGGTCTCCAAAAATGGCCTACTTTAGTAATTAAAATAGACGGTTATCATAAAATTGTGAACTTTAACATTTGGACGTACCCAGAATTGATAAACCCAAAAAAAATTACTTCATATGGAGCTGGTCTGTGTAATCAATTTGATATATAATGCGACTCTATATGGCAAATAGCTGCATAGCAATAGGGCTATGAAATATTTGAATCGTAATAGGAATTCGTAATTTGCCCAAGTGTATAATAATTGAAAAATATTTTGATGGTAGAACCTAGGGCTAAAAGAGCTCTAAAGAATGCTGAAAACAGCTAAAAAATCAAACCAAAGCATGCAGAGTATTTGCTGTTTAATGCATTTCATTCTTTTTAAAAATGATTGGACGGCTAATTTCTAGCAGGGTGTATATTTGTTTGTTACGTGCAAATATTAACAGCAATGAAAAATTAACTTTAGAACCAAAGGTTAGTTTCTTGTGGTAATATGTTAAATAGAAGTTTTTGAATTTTTAGACGAAAAGTAAGAATAAACTTTAAGTTTTGTAAAACAAAGTAGCCAAGCCATCAAAAAGATTTCCCGAGAGTGTCTAACACATTCAAATTTTTTATTTTGATAAAAACACAAAGATTGCCTGACTATCTAGAAATTTAAATTTCAGTTGAGGTTTAATTCAATTTTACATTTATTATTGAATTCATTTCAATGTCAGTTGAACACACTTAAGATAATTTTGATAATACCGATGATAGTAATCCCTACAAATCTTTTTGTTCTAAATTACATTATTAACCTCGGAAAAACCCAATGCTTTCAAAGTCAATTAATCACTCTTCTAAAACTTGACCTGCTTGCAATTGATTTCATTGAAACCAGTCCATGGATAATCAAAAAACTTGAAATGTGTTGCGAACAAGCTATTTAATGTAGACGCTTAACTTATTCTTGTATTCAATGTTATGCTTAACTAGAAACATAGATTTCATATTACTTTCCACTAATGGACATCAAAAACCCATTAAAATCCGCAAAAACTTTAGAAATTAAAAGCCGCAATCAAAATTGTTATAGAAACTTTTTCTCGTCTAATTTAAATTATTTGAAAATCGAAAAGCATAGTTTATACGAAATGATAGCTTAACGCAATTGTCAAATGCGTAACAATCAAAGCATTGGCTAGCTTGATAAAAACTTTTGCAATTCAGTGAAAATAAAAATGTAGAGAGCACTCGTACAAAAGATTTATGAAAATAAAGGCATTCACACTGCACCAAAACCAGGTCGAATCCAAATGAAAACGTTTCAAGAGATTAAAAAAAATACATTATCGCAAGCACAATTTACTGCAGTGCTAAATGATTAGTTTATTTATTCTACATTGAAATGAAACTTGCCTGATAGATAAAACCATGCTTCCCCACGTAAACAATGCGGAATGCCTTTTCTACAGCGAGAGCGGATTTTTCTTTGTTTCTTAGATGCGAAGTAATTCCAGCGTCGAAGCATGTCCAGCCATTTGCCTTCTCTTCCTTTCTTCTCACCGGCAGCCGAAGTTGTATTGCTGTCACCCTCAACTAAAAAGCCGTAGCAATCATAGCGAGGCGGGCTTCCTTGCAAACTCGCTGCTTCACTGTCCGCATAGGCTATTGAACAATCTTGATCGTTAGGATCACTAGATTGTCCACAAGAGGTCATGCTTCGACATTGCACTATAACTAATCATTTGCAAATGAGTTTAGAAATATAAAAAATCTAGTAAATAACGCAAAATAGTTTTTAAGACATTAAAACCAACTAAACTCTCACATATAATCGGTAATTTTGATGAAATAAAAAATGAATAATGTCAAATTTAAAATTCAGTTACAATGATAGCTAAATACAACGTTTAATGGATAAAGCAAATCAGATAACATAGAAAATGAAACTAAAATTTTTTTCAGGTATTTGTTTTACAAAAACTTTTTTTGAGAAAAGTAGCTTTAAAATGTTAATGATGTTCAGAATTTTAAAAAATACCAAAATTTTAATTGGCATAAAACTATACAAAATATGTATGTACACAAAATTATGAAAATATTATCTCATTACTATACCAAATCTCTTGACGAGAACCTCTTCAATTGACTTTACTATTGGAGTAATTTCATTTTGAGCAAGAACACGTTCATTGTGACGAAACACTAAGCGATAAGTGCGACTATGTCTCCCGGTTTTTGGATGAGTGAACTCATCAAAAAGTTTCACACTTTCAATTAAATCTCCCGCGAACGACCGAATGATATCAAAAAAGTCGTTAGCATCGAAATCTCCAGTGATCCAAAAAGACATATCGTTGTATAAAGGATTGCAACTACTGAATGGTACAAATGTAATTTTCGCGTCTAAATCATCGGTTCGAAACTGTTGTAAAAACCGTTCGTCTTTACTCCAAAACAGTCTTATATCTTCGATTGAGTGGAGAATCATTGCCAAACGTTCGAGGCCAAGTCCAAAGGCATAACCAATTTTATCACCAGCACCAGAATTCGCCAATAATCGATGCTCTACGATTCCACAGCCAAGCACCTCTAACCATTCGTCACCAAAATTGATTTCCATTTCCCACGATGGATGAGTGAATGGAAAATACGCTGGCACCCAGCGGACGTTCGTGGAATTGCCAAATAAGTGCGTCATAAGTTTGAGTAACACCGCTTTCATGCGATATTCGAGAATGGTTGTAGCATCGAGAGAATAACACAATTGGTGAGAATCAGGCCGTAAAGTAATATCATCTTTAGTACCAGTAAAGAGAGGGAATTCGGAAATATTTGATACCAAATTGTAGGAGTCATACAGACGTACTGCTTCAAACTTAATTGCTTTATTGCTTACAGTAGTGCTTTCAAATGTTAGTTGAAAATAACGTACACACGGAAAATTGAAAAGCCCGAAATAACTACACAAAATAGTGTATCGAAATATTAACGAAATTTTGGGGCATCTTAATAAAATAAATATATAACATTTCAAAATGACATTGCACTTTATTACAATAAACTTCTAAAAAAACTATCAATAGCTTTCCAATAAAATGGAGAAACCAAACAGCCAATAAAAAACTTTTCAAATAGCGTAGGAAACCGTGAATTGCGTAATTCCATTATAGTTTTATTTTATTGCGATATGGAAGAGAAATAATTTACTTGCATCAAAGGAAACGCTCAATTTAAAATGAAATTATAACAAAACTAAAAACGTAAATGCTACAACATTTTGAACGGCGATTCATTTATATTTATTATTTACGATCACTTAAATTAGTGGTTCCCAAACTTTAAGCATATGTACTCCTAGAGGCTATTTTGAGTTTTTTTAGGGTAAAAAACATTTAGTTTACAATAATTCTAAGCTAAAAAATTGTTTTTGTGATTGGTAAGAAAATTGATATTTAAAAAAAATTAATTTTTACGGAATTGTCGAGTGGATTTTCGAACGAGTTCGATGTTTGACGATTTCTCTTCTGAGTTTTTCCGATCGAGTTTTGCGAGCTTATTCGAGTTCGAGTTCTTAACATTTCGAGTACTCGAAAACTCTGGCCATACCAATATTTCTACTGACAAGATAAAATGAATATAACATTTTTTGGACTTTATAATCAACGAGCACGTACCCCTAGGAGTGCATTGCGCACCCCACTTTGGAAAGCATTAAGCTAAATGAACAAATTCCGTTTTGAGATTTAGATATTTATGAGTAAAGGAACACGTAAAGCAACACATGGAATGACTGAATTCTATAAGATCATTTTTAGACATCAGATTCTAAAATTAACGTCTTGTCCAATTGCTATGAATGCAGATAAGATGAGTGGTTAATATGATGTTTTAAATATGCATAATAAGGTCTACAATGAATCAATGAATACATGTCAGCTATCACAACATTAAAACTGAAGCATTACAAAATCGTAACACTTGCGTTGGACTTAGAATCTATGGGTTACAATTACCTCATTTTATGCTTTCCTGAAATAAAATTATTTATATATAGTATGTGATACTGATTGTAATATTTATAAAAACATAACGACATTTGCATACAAAACTTAGAAGAAAACTTTTTTCATACATTTAAGTCTTTTATAAACTTTTGATAATAATGAGTGAAAACTGGTGTGCATTGCTAATTAAAATCAAGTATCCAGGTTATAGTGTTGCCATTTGGAACAGAAATGCTTCCCAACTATTATTTTCGAGGGTAGATTTTGATCCTATGCTATTATTTTTACTGTAAATATAGATTAATATAAAATAAATGAATGTAGAAATTTCCTTCTGTTTCCCTGCAATTAATATATTAAAAGCAGTGATTACTTAAATCTCATAATGGAAATAGTAAGCTTAACAAAATAGCATTATTCAAAGAATTGCTAAATTTTGATTTCTAGGAAATATTGTGCAATTAACAATACATGTTGTCGAATATATCCCTAATAAAGTGAGCGTTGACATTTGTAGTTATTAGGAACCGGAAAAAAGATTTTTTGAACAAAAGCTAAAAGTATCTAATAAGTCTTGAAACGCAAGAATAACTGGTTTTTAGGGTAAATCTGTTCATTTTATCACCAAATATTTTTTTAACTATTTCGGAACATTTCGGCAATTTTAATATTTGGCGATATGTATACAAAATATATTCGGAAGATATATTTCATCGTCCAAATTCCTAAAAAATAATTTACAGGAGCAATGTAGTTGCAAAAACACTAGTTCTTATATAGGTCGTTTTGAAGACAGATGGAGTGTTTGTACATTGTTCCTTTTATATTTAAAGTTGTAAATATGATGTATCAGGATGTATATTTGACTTCATAACGTATCAATTTTACAACTAAAGACATTTTCTAACAGCAACTAATTTAACTATATAGTGAATATGAATGCAAGGGTTAACATAATTGCATCACACTACGAAATATTTATTAAAGCTATGCAATTCACGGATTTATAAAGGGGTACATCTCCCAAAAAAAGTCATTTTGAGAAACAGAAAGCGCAATTGAACGAAATTGTGACATTGGTTTAAACCAGGGTTGGCACTGTGCTTAAAACAGCAAAATAAAAAATAAGTTTTACATACATGAATTCAAAAATCACCTTATTAGACACAAGAACTACCACTGCATTAAAAAACTGTTTGGAAAATAGTAGGAATAGGTTTCTACATCGGGATTTTTGCATATGAAATCACAATTTTTTGAATCACTTTGAAATTGGAATGTATTAAGTTTTGGGAAAAATTAGAGGAAAACTATAAAAAATGTTAGATGAACGGTTGAAATGCAAATCCTGATTTAAACCAAATTAATAAAGCAATTACCTGATGGAACACAGGATAATGGGTAGAATCAATTTCATCTCTTCGATAGACATCACCAGCAATAAGAAAGGCATCTAATCCTGCCTTGATGAGTTCGGCTTGGTGCGCAGATGTATGCGCGCGAAGCATGATGTCTTCATTTATGTAGTAATTGTCCCGCTGTTTTCGCGCAGGATGATCTTTTGGAATTAACAAGGAATCAAAATTTTGAAAGGTCGTAACGACAGGGGAAAGATTATCGAACAGGGAATAAACCGGTCTACCCCGCGATCTGTTGGTTGAATGCAAGTATGAAACAATTTTTTCTTTAATCTTAGGTTACAAACTTGTACTATTAGGCTAACAAAAATGTTTTGAAACTGTTAAATATTAAAGAAAAGAGGTTTGCAAATTTGAAAATAGCACAAGTCTACCCGTTGAATAGGATGATATTTTTTATTGTGCAGATTGACTCCAACTTTTTCATTAATTTTTGTGGTAATATTGGTAGAGCCATCGGTTATGAATGTTTTGCCATCAACTACAATTCGTTCGCGAACATTAGGCGACGCAATGTTTGACAAAAATCGGAATGATATTGCAAATATTTTTGCTCTATAAACCATAATATATCAACAACTAAAATAAAATTTTGAAAATGTAACAAATACTATAAATTAAATAAAATTTAGTAAATACATCAGAAACCTAATATAGTAACTCTTTACGTACGCTACTAATATTTTGCAAAATATATTCTGTTAATAATGTTATTACAGTCCAATGAAGTAACAGTCTAGAAGTATCGCAAAAGTAAGAAGAAATATTTCAGACAGAAACGCGGTACTACAATTACTATTTAATTATTTAGTGCGTTATATTAAGTGTTACTAAGAATCGAGAAATTTGCATCCCAACTCTGAGTAATTTGAGTATATATATATATATATTTTAAATTTACAAACCACCAGCAGGTTCCTAATCAGCATTGGATCATGGCCTACTAAATGTAGTACTTACTACTTTTAACGCGCTAACTATTTTAAATGTTCACACAACTTATGTTTGGTTAGTTAAATAGATATTGCTAGTACATGAATTAGCAAAAACCTACATGCGTTTATTATTCTTATATCATAAAGTTGTACAATTTCTTTATCAACAGGTGGGATACGATTCGGAACTGTACGTAAAATTATTCATAAAAATATGTATTTAAGAAAAATGTGTAAGTGCTGAGTCAGTGATGTGGTGGAGCCAGCAGAGATTGATCGGTTGAGGTCACAAAGGATGACAGGTATGTGCGCTGTTTGCGTTCAGCCTTTCCAAGCAGCTTGAAAGTATTACAATTTTCATACACGGTTGAGGAAGACAGTTTAGTGAACTTGAATATATTTGATGGCGAATGCAAGGCTTAGTGCATTGCTTTTGTTATAAAAATAGCATGTATCGTAGAAATAGATACAAAAGAAAACATTGGATTAAGCCGTTATTGGCATAAAGTCCAGCCAGCTCTGTAATTTGCTACAGAATTTAAATAATCTTTTAAATTAATGTAGGATTTAATTCTTCCCAACCTCCTCAATTAGAATGTAAGCTTCATCAATTGCAAAATCAATGAGAAATCAAAATCAATATTTATAATTTAACATAGGAACCGTTGACCGTTTTGCGGAACAATAAAGAAGTTTTCAAATACTTGTAATCCAAATACTTAGATTGTTTTTAAGCATATAATTACATAATTTGCATTTTAGTGATGTCATTTTTGCCTCCTGAAGTTGAAAATAATGATATTGCATTTTATGTAGACAATAGTTGACAAGGGCTGCAATTTATGATAAAATATGCAACTATTGAACCGCTATTACATTACATTGATATTTCATCACAGCTATACCATAAAAATTTATATAAGATTTTAAAAATATTCCCTTGGAATGTTATTAGAAACTGGATATTCCAGTGAACAGCCATTCGTTAGGAAATGGGAAAAAAGAAGTTCAGTCAAACATTAATTCAACGCACCTCCTTGGGACTGTAGCACTAAGTGCCCCATTTTGAGTACTACCATAGTTCAAACAACAAAATTCAAAATGTATTCAAATGAAATGTGATGAGATTGAAACGCACTCAGCAAAAGGATGCAGTTTGAAAGAATTTTGTGCAATTATTGCAATAATATTGCCAAAATTATAAAATATTTTGATTTCAATCTGATTTCCATCCTGCAATTTTCTAGTATTGCAAATGCCTCTTGTTTGTTATTTGAAGTATGTAATCCATATTGTATTCACTTCTTCATTTAATACAATTTATTCAATTTCAAAGTTACTATCATTATATGCATCATCAATTCACCGATTGACGTCTTATACTTTGATAACCGAGAATCTTGTGTTTTGAAAGTAGTTCTTGAAGATACTTCTCCCATACTGTTTTCAACATATGCATTATAAAAAAGACAATGAAATTCCCAAGATCATATGGTCAGAGACGGATTGGCTGCTTCACTCTGGTAAAATTGAAAGTAGGAGGCTTCGTAGGATGGTGTCTGAGGCGGAGCCCCAAATAAGGCTGGGGGTTCTTGGGTGGCAGTTCAAATGAAATTTCGGAAGTCTTGTACTCCCAGAGCGTCTCACAGAAAATTAGTGAAATTTGTAGAAAATTGTGCCATTTTTACTCTACAAATTGTTATCCTGTAAATAATCTCAGTTTTCTGTGAATTTTCAGAATTTTAATGGTATTATTTAGACAACAACACAGTAGAATACGTAAATGTCTAAATAATACGTAAAAAAATAAGCTTTGACATAAAAAAACAAAGCACCACGGCACAAGCTCCCATCAAATTATGAACTGCCTGGCGAGGTCTTGCGCTGACTGCGCGATTTTTCTGCAACACGATTTATGTAAAAATTAAATTTGTGAATATGGGAAATGAGCTGTCAATATACTGAGCCACATGCGATGCACAATAATTATTTAGAATTACATCACACACCTGTAGGGCATTATCTCCTTAGCCACTTGTCGACCCTGGCTACGCCACTGATCAAATGAGGCCCCCTCAGAGGCGAGACACCTGTTTTTTGCCAGTCTGCCAATCTGCCACTGCATATGGTTATATGTCAGAGATTGTAGAGACAATATAACAATTATATTATTTCAATGCATATAGTGGCGAAGCGGAGATAGTCTACAATAAGCTAGCAAAAATTTACCAATTTTAAGCACTTGGATTTTTTCAGTGCGCAATTTTGAAAGTTTCTACAGTGCATGTTTTATAAGTTGCACTTTTAATGGACCCTAAATGGAGGGTCATTTTACTAAATACGTCAAGGGCGCAATTTTTAACTGCCCTATTTTGAGTATTCTAATAGTATAGACAACTGAGGTTTGACTGTATACATGTATATACATGTATAAGATATTAGAATTTGACATTTTGTTAAGAAAATTTATAATGAAAAATGTGTTTAGGATCGAGTGATAGTTTCAGCAGACACGAATTCTAGCACATTCATCCATTTTCAACGTTTATTGAATGGAGTTTGAACACCTTTGCAAATAACTTTCAATGTTGAGCAATTCAATAAGGTACTTTTTTGGATTTTCGACACCGAGCACTGTTCTGCTGGAACATCGCATTTAATTATTGACTAAGTTATGTCCGCGCTACTAGTTCATGGATGTCAAAAATTGGACAACCCAAAGCTCTATCTAAGATCTTTTTAATGAATATCTTTTACCTCTACATGTAATCTTCTATCCAGCTACATGTTTGGCACCAGGATAGTAGAACATTAATGTTTTAAACAGGTCTTTATCAGAAATATATTTCGTTATTTTAGGGAATAAAATGCGACAGCCAACCTCAAAATAATTATGTCCTTTGTGACAGAAGCGCATTTAAAATGTAATGACATGCCCTTTGCAATAAATTTAACGAATTTCAAGCTATCCAATATTGTGAGCTAATCAATGGAAACATATTGTGGCTACTGGAAATTTAGACAAAATTAAAAAGTAAAGAAATTACTCCACTTACTGTTTATAATGCAAGTTACTTTTACAATACAAAAAGAAATTTTCCGTATTTACTATGCTATGATTATATTTCAGATGTGATTATTTAATATGGGGTTCAAAACACTTAAATATTTACAAACGTATTTAACAAAATCATTTGTTGTTTTAGGTTTTCCCATTAACATTTAGTAAAGTCAAGATAAGCAAATAACGAATGTATTGTTAAGGCTAAGCTTAAGTCTGTATTTCGCAATGCTGGTTGACATACCAATATACAGAAATGTATGAATTCAAATTGAAATAAATGAATATATCACGAAAATTGAAATTACCAAATGTTCTACTTAATTCTGAAGACTACTCATATTAGGAAACAATCCTAGTTAGGGCTCTGCGATTACTCGAAATTCGTGTCGAGTTCGAGTACTATTTTTCTTCAAATTTTGCCTATAATGTAGAAGAATCCACCGACCTTTCACTATATCTCTCACATTGTAAGCCATTAGGTTTAGTTTCTCTGATTCAGTTTAAAATGCTGTATTTATATAGGGTAGCACAGTTATATATAGTTAGTCAGAGAAAAATGTCTAAATATAAGTCTAACTAGACTCGAACTCGCGAGTTAGGGTTCCAACCCGACTCTAGCCTAAAAAAGTCAACTCACAGGTTCTAAGACTAAGTTCAAGTTTATTAAAAATTGTAATTTTATAAAATCCTTAAACAATTACACTAGCCCCTAACTGCTAGTTATCACTATTAAAAAATATTAATCTAAAACATGTGTGAAATTAACCTAACATTAGGTAAGTATTAAATTTTTGTTAACTTAACGACAATATTTTGGAAAATCTTTTTGAAAATCTTAATGAAAACCAGTATAAATATTTACATTTTCAGGCAAGCATTTTTATTCTCTTATTATAAACGTTTTT
The DNA here is from genome assembly GCA_900660155.1 of Hofstenia miamia. Taxonomy (NCBI): domain Eukaryota; kingdom Metazoa; phylum Xenacoelomorpha; order Acoela; family Hofsteniidae; genus Hofstenia; species Hofstenia miamia. The sequence goes on along the minus strand of CABFPE010000114.1, from coordinate 1,300,457 downwards.
TAGCATAAAAAACTTTACGACAGCTGCTGACGTATGATTAATGTTGTCCAATTTTGCGTAAATAGGAGGCGAAATATTGATACTAATGCATTCTGAATTTTAAATTTTAACAATAAAAATGTCAATTAGTAACAATATACAGCAGAACGCAAAGCAATCTCAAAATTTGGAAAAATCTCATTGGATCAATTTTTAGGACCCATTTGAGCAACAGTAAAATTAGCAACTGATGTAGTAACTCATAAGAGAGATGACCCAATGCTGTTCAAAATCATAATCTCACTTAAAATGCAAACAAAATTCCCTTAACAAAATTATCAATCACTTAAAAACTAACCACATTTGAAAAAAAACACATGCGGTTGCATTTCAAGATTAGAGCAAGGCTTTCAAATAAATGAATTTTTACATTTTACAAAGAAAAATTAATACAGCAAAAAATTTGGTATACGCGAATTTTATTATGAGATTCTTAGAAAATCGTCGAGAACCAGTCGGGATAGATATTATTTTCTTTTGAAATATCAATATAGATCAAGTAGTATTACAGAGTAGTGATTTATCATTATATACTATGGATCCTATTGCAAATCAATATGCTAATGATACCTCTCTTATAAATACAGAAAAGAAAGCAATTATATTCGCTAAATATTTACAACAACATGTTGAATGTCAAATAAAGTTGTTCACATTCAGTAAATCAAAAACAGTTAGTATTCCGTTCAAGAGACCGAAAATTCTGAAAAGAGTACTCAGAAAAAATAATACCTCTACACAACAAATTGGGTAAAATATTCATCAATATATTTCTAAAATTAGAAAAATGGTTAATGGAGAAAAAAGATAAACAATTGATCAATGCAATTATCTTTATCCAATTTCAATATTGCAGGATTCTATTTTATCACAATTCACAACTACAAACAAAAACTTCACTTAGGAAAATGTACAACTACTATATTTCATTCCAAAACACGAGTCTATCAAATTAAAATTGATTATGACATGATGATTTTATTGTTTCCAATCATAGACCTCAAAAGGGTATAGGCACAAAGAAGTGGAACGGTTTAAATTTATCTCGAATTCCCCAATTTAAAAAACTTCAAAATATAATTAGGAAGTCTACTAAACATTTAGACAACTCTTGGAGATGTGAATATTAATGAAAACAGAATGTGTCCAATTAAATTATAAAAATTGAGCATAGATTAGTACATTCTTTTTGAAAAAATTCATTTTAAGCTATTTATTTTTGAACATCCAGATGAACATCAAACACAAAATTTCATTATAAAGAAATAAAGAATTTCATCCCTTATTAGTATATCATTAAATTCATCATTTAATAAACAGACAATTTGATATTTTATGATAAAGTGAGAAACATTCATAAATATAACATAAATGTGTGATAAACTAGAAATGAATTTTGATTCAACAATTCGAATAAAAATAATTTTGAAAACAACTAAAAACTAGATATATTCAAAAAAAATCCTGGACATAACAAATAAATAACACTTAGAAACGACCACCCATTCCGCCAGGTCTTCTAGGACCACCTCGACCTCGACCCCTGGGACCACCTCGACCTCGACCGCGTCCACGCATGCCTGGTCGCATCTTATCTCTTGAGCCTGGTTTGAATTTAGCACGTGGAGTGTCATCAATTAAGAGAGTGTCCAACGCCAGACTATCTGGCAAAATGAAATGTCTAATATTATTACCTCGAATGGTGAGGGCATCCATAGCAATGGGATCCGATCTATTTTTCATAGTTAGTTTGACATTCTTAAGATGAGTGTTCATCGTCACCTCAACACCAGTTACTGTGCCTTGAACAACAGAACCATTTTTTAATTCAATTGTAACAGACTCATGACTGAGCTTCATCAAAAATCTAACCAGTTTCATATTCTAAAAAAGAATACCAATTACGTTATTGCACTCATGGCAAAAGTAAATAAAGTTCATCCAATGTCATTTCTTATGTGTATCAGGTGATAAAGCTCAAGCAGATAACAAAAAGCCTACTACCTATGCATTTGTATTAATAGCAATTATTATAATCTATGGTTGCTAAAAAAACTATCACACGTAAATTTGAAATATATATTCCGCAAAAAAATATATTTAAAAAAATATATATTGAAATAAAAATCGATTATAAACATTGTTGTTGTGTGATACATTATCAAACGTCCGATCAAGCAAGCTATTAATAATAATTGTTTTGCAAACATGTTGCGAAGATACATTATCAAACATTCGTCAAACAACCCATCAGACAAACGACATACTTCTCTTGAAAATTCTCGTAAATTTGTTACTAGTTTACGTTAATTGGTGTCCTATGACCTGAGCAGTGTTCGTTTAAAACAGTTGATATTAAAGTGTATGTATTTACAGGATAATTATATTATGTCAATACGTTTATAATGCTGCAAGTCTAATAATTGCTTTTGAGCGTAAAGATGTGGACCCCGCGCAAAACATCCAAAACAGCATTTTTACGATAAAACTAATTAAATAAACTATGCTACATATTACCAATAACAAGGAAAGTAAGAAATTAATTAATCACTGCTTTGCGAATAAATGAATTTATTGCGTTTCCTGTGAAGTTGATCTAGCACTTTAACTAAAGTAAATAAACAACAATATTTATATATAAGAAAATAAACTATATATATATATATATATATATATATATATTTATATACGGCCGCTAAGATAAAATCACCAAATATATACGAGCGCTCTGGTAAAGGTTGTCAAATATATATGGGCGCTACGTAAANTATATATATATATATACGGCCGCTAAGATAAAATCACCAAATATATACGAGCGCTCTGGTAAAGGTTGTCAAATATATATGGGCGCTACGTAAAATTTTGAAACAGGACTGTACCCTGCGCACGCTTTTTCCAAATTTTGACACCAGAAATGGCTTAAGCATGTTGTTTACAGACACTGATGAAAAACTGCGCAATATCGCATATATTCCGGCTGAAATCGGAATTTTTGATATGGTCGGAAGCGGACCTCATTTTCATTGGGAACATCGACCTTAAAATAACATCAGATATTGAACAACGCCTACATTTTTTGAAAATGTAAAAAATTAGTTCTAAAACGCATCCATAACTGTTGAAATGGTAATAAATCCAATTTTTTCAACAATATTTTTCATTTTTTTTTCAGTTTAATATATTTTTTGAGAATTGCTTCCCTTGAGCCCAAATTTGATGTGTGGCTATTAAATGAACCCTACAGCTATCACGCATACTTAATTTGGGCTTTTTTTGATGTTAACCGACCGAACTGCTTGCGGGTGCTAAGTATGGGGCAAATCGGTGGTCGCGGGCGTTCAGTATAAAACCCATATTACTTAGCGCATATATATATATATATATATATATATATATGTACATGTACATATACTGTCTGGGACATTTTATTAGGACCACCTCATTTTTTTTATTTTCTTATGATAGATCGATAACCCTACCTTTCATGCCCTTTTCACTACAGCAAGTTAACATATAAACCTACATTACAGTACAATATAAACTGGTCTCAGTCAAACACTACCAAGCCAGACACAATGTAAAAATTTGTCTGAACATATTATTAGGACCATTGCCAATCAGACATTGTAAAATGTTTAAAATCCACAAATTTAACTCAAATACAGGTGGGGAAAATCGAAGTGTTGTTGCGTGAAAGTTTGCCTCAATATGTAATTGCCACTCGCGGCAATATTTCAAAGACTTCTGTTGTTAGAGTGAAGACTAATATGGCTACTGGAAGCGCCTTCACTGTTAATAGACGTGGGAAATGTGGAGCTAAGAGGAAGTCAACCCCGCAAGACGATCGATTCTTGGTGTACACTATACGTAAGGAACCACTCATCACGTCTTCTTCATGTACTGTGTGAACAAGACTCCATGAGATGGTTTGCCATACTGTGAGGCCTCGAACAGTGCCACGATAGACAAATGAAATGAAACAAAAGCGCCCTGCCTTCGCCCGTCAGCATGCTAATTGGATTGTGGAAGAGTGGAGGAAGGTTGCTTTCAGTGATGAGTCAACTTTCGAGTGCCAGGAAGCTTTGCAACAACGTGTTTGGTAGCCAATCAGGTCACCTGCTCCAGTGCAGCAGCTAGTGAAACATCCGACCAAGGTCATTATGTGGGGAACGTTTCCTATCATGGAACTGGTTGGCTCCATGCCTGCGAAGGTTCCATGAATGCAACATCTTACCTACAAGTAATGCAAACAAGAATGATGCCGCAACTTCATAAATGGTTTCCGGATTATGAGGGAATATTTATGCAAGATTGCGCCCCATGCCACACAGCTCGTCTTGTGAAGCACTATTTTGATAGGATTAATGTCAAGTTATTGGATGGCCAGGCAATACCCCTGACCTAAATCCAATAGAAAACTCGTGGGCCATCATTACCCGTTGGTTGGCTGCAGAATCAATTATAACCAAACAAGAGTTGATAAGCTAAGATCATAAATATTTGGCATCACGATCCTACAATTACTGATGTGTTGCACAATCTTGTTGACAGCATGCCACAAGTTGCTGGCGTGATTGAAGTGAAAGGTGGCCACAGAAATATTGACTGTTTTTGAACTGTTACTCAGCGTGATTTGTTGATTTTTACATTATATTTGAAGCTTTTATTGTCTGATTGGCAATAGTCCTAATAAGTCCAGACAAATTATAGTATATATATATATATATATATATATATATATCATAGTGTATATATATTATCATAATGTAAGGTTTTAGCACAGTCCAATTNAAAAAAAAAATTAGAATTAACAAAATTGGCGATCAATTGCCAAGATGCCTGAGTAAATTGGGTTCATCAATAAGAAGTTTTAGTTTAGCTCTTGTGTTTACAAACATATTTTAGCTAAACACGATATATATGAATATATTTTACTACATTATTTATGGTTGGCATACAAATATCCGGCTACATATTTATATAATTAAACAAAAACAATCCAATAGAAAGCAATGCGAAACTTTTCTATTGATATTTTGGAAAAAATAATAAAGTAATACCCATTTCAAAAGTGAGCTTGGAAATATTTCAGAACACGTACATACATACATACATACATAAACAGACTGACCATTTGATTGAATTTATTAGGGACCTTGTATTGATCTGAAAATGGTGACTTTTTAGGGATCTCAAGTCATAGAATGACCTAATGACATGTGACCTCAAGTAATATTCCTCACAAAGGCAAAAAAATCAGTTTTAGATACCTTTTGTATATTCTTGAAAATCACCCAGAGGAAATTCATAGCAGACAGTGTGATTTTCTACCAAAATGTATGTTTGTAGCAATACACTGAAGGTATACATGTAGCTTGCAGAAAACATTATCAAAAAGGACGAACGACAAAATTTAAACTGAAAAGAGCTCAATATGAGCTGCTCACATACACAGGTGATAAACAATAAATTTAAAAAGAAAAGCAAATTATTCAGCTATTGCGGAGGCATGATAAAGTTGTTGATCATACGATAACATGAAAATAAAATGGAAGTACCGGTACTGGGCGTAACAACAGCAAACTACGCCATTTAAGATATGCATTAAACTATTAATTATTATTGTTAACGAAAGACATAGCAACTGCGTCTCTTGAGCTGTTCAACAAGTTCTCCAGCCTTCTCGATCTCAGAGGTAGTTGATGTGATATCCTTCTGCACTGTGGTTGCCGTTCTCCGCTTGAACACATTTAGCCACTGACGATCTTCAGCATACGATTTCTTTCGACAATTGTCCGCCTTCATTGCCTTGCTTTCTTCTTGGAATTTCTTGGACACCATCATGACGATTTCATCCAATTCGTGTGAAATATGAAAGTTCTCAAAGTACTCACGGCAGAAAAATTCCTGTATCACTCTTAGTGCATCTGGTTCATATGATCAGTTTCTGTTAAATTCATGCACGAGAATCCCTACTCAACTACCATATTGTGGCTACACACTAGCAAAACAAACTGTACAAGTATGAGAAGGCATTGATATGATTCCAAAGCTCCGGTGCGATGGGAATCTTGGAGCTGTACTGTGTTGTCAGCACACGAAAATTTGTAAGGAGTGAATTCATCACGACAAGTGCACACGTTTCGCATGTATATACTGAGACACAACTTAAATAAAATCAAATGAATGTGGGAATGACTAAAGTAAATCAAATTATTTCAGGGATTGCTCATTATTTTCGTATACTACTAATTTTAGATAATTTCGTCAATAAATTTCTCTATTTACTAGTTTTGTATGTTATTGTTAATACTTCATAAATTCTGAATCATTATAATTTAATTAAATTTTCGCTTTTAATTTTAGATTTAATTAATAGCTAATTACACCGAATTAACGGTATAGTCCGTTTTGCCGCTTGCAGAAAATTTGAGGAAAATACCATTTTTTAAAATCCATTAATCCAATTTACAAAAACTAAGATCAGTCAAAAATTTGTGTAATAAACACCTTCAATCCGTGGCGTTATTGTACTTTAGGGGACCCAGTTTGAGTGACGTCATAAAATGGGTATAAAACTTTAACCCTAACCTTAATCCCTACCCCAAAACTTAAAAATTTTGCAAAAAATTAATCAACAAAATGAAATGCAATATAATTGCATTGGTTGGGGAATAGGGTTAGGGTTAAGGTTAGAGTTTAATACCCATTTTATGACGTCACTCAAACTGGGTCCCCTAAAGTACAATAACGCCCAATCCGTACCTATTCAACTTCACTTTCATATTACACTTAATACGCAAAATTTTCTTATGGATTCTAAAGATGTAGTTTTAGTATATGAAAAACAATAATATAGTAATATTCCATATTGTATATTGGGCACAATGAAAAACTTGGTTTTTATTGGCATTACATTAACATGCATTTACAAACGCTTATGTAAAATATATCCATTAATAGCTACAACTTTAACATTAGGACTAGTCGAATTTTATAATTAAGGAAATTCCAATAAAAATTTTTAAACCCTCGTTCGCGTATACTTGGTGCAAAATACTAAACTTCGCTAGAAAAATATAAAATCTGTAGTTTTGCAAATATGTATAATATAAAAACAAAATTTTACGCATGAAAAATGAATTATTACTAACTTAACAATGCTAACTGTAAATTTGAATATTGCAAAATTGTCAAATTTCTAAATACAAAAGTTTGAGGGTTTTTTCTTGTTAAAATTCCTTGTTATTAAAATTTTTTGTAATGTAAATATATTTTACATATATGTAAAATCAAGTTTCATTTTCTGATTCTATTATAGAATTCTTCCATTTGCTAGTTTTTTGGAATCTTTAGTCAAATGTTCTCAGTTGCAACCCTAAGCAACAGATATTAATGTCTTCTTAGCATGTCTTAGTGACAGTAATTTCCTAAGCTAGCATGGCAATTGATGCAAGCACTAATGGAAGGCTTTCATCAAGTTTGAATTTTTACAAAGTACTCTTATGTGAAAAAGAAATCTATAGAACACCTTAATTTTTTAGATGGGAAGAATTGCAATTTAATGTTTGATTTTGTGAATTAGAAATTAGTTCCTAGACAATATTACTCTATTGTTGTGGAGGATTTAGGGAAATTCTAAGCCTTTATCATCAACAACATATAAACTTTGTGAAGTGTAGATAGTGTTTGCATACACTCTCAGTTAATATTGGTTAATTTTTTCCTACTTCAATTAAAAAGATGGTGATGTTACTCTTTATATTTGAAATATATAGCATTGCTTCAAAAATCTGTTAAGATTTGAAATAGAAATTAAATTATTTTAATTATTTTGTAGTTTGTACTTTATTGTAATTTTCTAATGTTCATTCATTAAAAGTTTGCTAATGTAGCATCATCCCAAAAATAATAGCTGCAACAAACGAAGGATTAACGTCGAATGATTATAGTGATTAAAAGATAATCAAAAATATGATTGTAAAATTTAGTTAATGATTCTATTCATTTTTTGTAAGATGCAACTAAGCTACAATATTGTTCAAATTAAGAAAAACTTGTTAGCTGATCAAGTAACATTTGACAAATTGCAATGAGCGAAATTACACTTACATATGAACAGCCATATTGGCAGAAGAATTATTTGAAATTCAAAATCAGCAGGTACTTTAGAAATTTTAAATAAATAGCTTTGAACTAACTAGAAATTTGATGAACAATAAATTCTTCGGAGTTTATTTTATTTTCATTCTACATTTATCTGGTTTGATTATTTAATAAAATGTGCAGCTAGGCAAGTTGTGTTGAGTAGTGGCTGGATTCCATCACGGGATTGATTCGAAGGGTCTTTATGCCAGTCATGAAACAGCACTTACATTACAGTTAGGAGTTTTTCGATTCTTGCCTAGTCTGACTATCAATCTGTACATGTATGAAATAATTAATGCTTGAAACAATTGGATAGTCAAAACCTAGGAATATATATATTCTTAATAGTAGGAGACTTGACTATAATCGACCAAATAAATGACCTTACATGTATCGTTATTAAATGTAAGTATAGGAAACTGCAGTCTTATTAATTAAATTACAAAGCCAATAATTTTATGGTAATGGCTACCTTAATATTATTTCAATGCAGTTAGTGTCAATGCCCAGTTGCTTTACTTAATCAAATCAACAAACACTTTACAAAATTGAGTTTAAGTCAGTTACAACTTGACTTGAGTGCACGCACTGAGCTAAAGTAAGGTACACATAATTAGTTCCATTTGAGCTGAGATGGTGCAGTGGATTCAGTCACTGTTCACAAAGGAGGGGAACTGTGTTGTGGAGATCAGCTTTGGGCAGTAGCCCACAGAAGAACTGAAGAGGAAACGTCACATGGCTCCATCACCTTGGTAATTGGCTCCATGACTGGGTAATTTATTCTTGCCTCCTTTATTGTGTCCCAAAACTTTCCTCTTAATCCTTTCTGCCACAAGTGTTCTATCTGTTGGTTAGAGATGCGCACACAGGCAGTGGTGCATTCCACATCCAGAGCTATGTGTTGCCCTGAGGACTGCAGAATGACCATCTCCTCCTTGGTGAACATTTTGGTGAGACACCATTTCATTAGTGAGAGAATGTCTTTGTCATGGCAATCAGCCAAAATTCTCTGTTGGATGGTGAGATCCTCTAGAAATTTGCTAGGGTCATGTTTGATCATAAATATCCATTCATCCTTGGTTACTGACCATTGAGATGTTGGCTTGGGGGATAGTGCCTTTCTGCTGAATTTTTCCAAGTTCACTCTCTTGATTAGCTCATGAACGTGGGGTGAAAGTTGTACCACTGAGGATGCCAGTAGTTCCTCTTCCCTGTAAAACTGTTTGGGCGTCCACATCACTTGATCAAAAATAGTGATGGGAATGATTTTTCCCTCCTTGTTGATGTGCCAAGCTGATTTGGTGAATTGCCCATAACCACATTCCAGATATCTAAGTTGGTACAATTGGAAGAAGGATTCAATTCTTGTGGGGAGATTGTGCCTTTGGATCCTGTCCAGGAATTGATGAGTGGAGCCTGGCAGTCACTCTACAAATCATCTGGTTGTCTGAGTGGAACATTGCAAGCTTGGTTTCCACAGTCACACCCCACATATATTTCTTTACAATGTCAGAGAAAATGTTTATGTCCAACAGACAAATGCCAAGTTGATTGCTGGTTAAAATGATGGACATCTTGCTGGTTACACTGGTCACTCCCACCAGTTGGGCATAATACTTTTTGAATTTATCCATTGGGCGCTTAGTTTTCCCTGGAGAAGAGGGAGGATTGCATTTGTATAGTAACCAGTTTTTAACTTTCCATGATAGGGGGCAGACTGTGATTTCATGGATTTTTAGTTTAGTAAGAGATGAATGCTTCTCATGCGTCATCAGGATTTGTAACTGGGGTTCTTTTGTCAAATAGATGGTGAGGATCCAGATGGTGCCACAGGAGTAGATGTTGGGTACATTTTTCTCAGCAAATAAACGTTCTTTGAAATTCTTCTGATCTTGGGTATCATAGGAAACTTTAATGTCTCTAAGTGCTCTTTCAATAGATGAATGATAGTGGTGTGAGGGGTTCACTATGTCTAGGCAGGGCCAATCAGACTCAGGGCTGAAGTCGGCTTTTATGTCAGACCAAATGGTCTGGATCTCAGTTAGTGTCTGNCGAACTTAAGCAATAGCAATAGTTTTCAAATCAATATAATAGAAAAAGAAAAATACAATGGTAAAACAGCAGTTGAGAGTAGATAAAATCTATTAACCATTCTCTACAAGTTTCTCAGTTTTATACAAAAATTGTGTTATTACCTGCCTTTGTTTACAAAAAGAGTTGTCTACATAGTTCAATCATGCTTAATTATTCATTCCCTCGCAAATTCAATTTGAGCAATAAAATAATAAGCACCACCAAGGGGATGGCAAACTAACAATAGCAACCTAATATCAAAATAATTGAGGTGACGTCATGATGACGTAAAATACAAAATATAATGAATAAATAATAAAGAAATATCTCAACAAAGTCCCTGAGTGACTCTACATGCCCCCCTTGCTCAAATTAATTTTCGTAAAACAACTGGAGAGCAGGCCCAGACATGATGTTTTGAGTGGCTGTTATCATCTTCACTGCTAACTCACCATCCCAAGTTTGGACTTTGGCGTATTGTGGCTCTCTTGTTATTTGCATTAATACTTCCCTTTGTGTGACTACTTCATCCTTAAGTTGTAGAAACCTAATATTTGGCATTTTGGCACTGACAGGGCAGCTGTGGCGTAGATTATTTAAGCATCTCATGAAGGTGTCATAGAATTTTTCATAAAGCTGGAGACCCTTGAGTGTGATCATTAATGTCATCATGGCATCTGTGTTGGAAGTGTGTGCGTCCTCAGCTCTGAACTCTGTATCCGGGTAAAAATGGACAAACACCTGCCTCAGGGAACCCATCATAGTCACTTGGTCAATGAACAGTGAGCAGTATTCCTGCACTTGACTGAGAGTCATTTGTTCCAGGTTGGACACATTTGCTCTAATCATTGTTATAATCTCTATCCTCTTAGTGACATTGTAGTACTGGGTTACATTCTCTACATTATTGATCCACATTAAGTCACCCACTGCCTGAAAAAGAATGAGCATACAATTCTGTAGGGCTGCAATTTTTTCGTGTATTGTTTTTAGGTGCACATGCACTGGTAAACCATGCATGAAGATGTCTGTGATGGTGAGTTTACCGTCAATAAAGACACGCTCAGGATTTCCTCCAGCTATAAGTTTTTCTCTTACCACTTTGTACTCCCCTGTTTGGCTAGCTTTAATTGCTTCTTGCTTACTGTTTACAAAGTTGACCTTATCAGATAGATGAGCCACTACCTCCTTTTTAGGTTTCCAAACCTTCCACTTAGGTTGTATGAGGGGTGTCTCAATCATAGGTGGCGGTATGCACAGAATATTTGATGTCTTGATCTTCTTCTCAAGTTTGCTGAATCCTGCAGTGGCAGTCAAGGTGGCAGTTCCAATCATGACTGGGTAGTTTATTCTTGCTTCCTTTATTGTGTCCCAAAACTTTCCTCTTAATCTTTTCTGCCACAGGTGTTCTATCTGTTGGTTAGAGATGCGCACACAGGCAGTGGTGCATTCCACATCCAGAGCTATGTGTTGCCCTGGGGACTGTAGAATGACCAGCTCCTCCTTGGTGAACATTTTGGTGAGACACCATTTCATTAGCGAGAGAATGTCTTTGTCATGGCAATCAACCAAAATTCTCCATTGGATGGTGAGATCCTCTAGAAATTCACTAGGGTCGTGTTCAATCATAAGTATATGTTCATCCTTGGTTACCAACCATTGAGGCATTGGCTTGGGGGATAGTGCCTTTCTGCTGAATTTTTCCAAGTTCACTCTCTTGATTAGCTCATGAACGTGGGGTGAAAGTTGTACCGCTGAGGATGCCAGTAGTTCCTCTTCCCTGTAAAACTGTTTGGGCGTCCACATCACTTGATCAAAAATAGTGATGGGAATGATTTTTCCCTCCTTGTTGATGTGCCAAGCTGATTTGGTGAATTGCCCATAACCACATTCCAGATATCTAAGTTGGTACAATTGGAAGAAGGATTCAATTCTTGTGGGGAGATTGTGCCTTTGGATCCTGTCCAGGAATTGATGAGTGGAGCCTGGCAGTCACTCTACAAATCATCTGGTTGTCTGAGTGGAACATTGCAAGCTTGGTTTCCATGGTCACACCCCACATATATTTCTTTACAATGTCAGAGAAAATGTTTATGTCCAACAGACAAATGCCAAGTTGATTGCTGGTTAAAATGATGGACATCTTGCTGGTTACACTGGTCACTCCCACCAGTTGGGCATAATACTTTTTGAATTTATCCATTGGGCGCTTAGTTTTCCCTGGAGAAGAGGGAGGATTGCATTTGTATAGTAACCAGTTTTTAACTTTCCATGATAGGGGGCAGACTGTGATTTCATGGATTTTTAGTTTAGTAAGAGATGAATGCTTCTCATGCGTCATCAGGATTTGTAACTGGGGTTCTTTTGTCAAATAGATGGTGAGGATCCAGATGGTGCCACAGGAGTAGATGTTGGGTACATTTTTCTCAGCAAATAAACGTTCTTTGAAATTCTTCTGATCTTGGGTATCATAGGAAACTTTAATGTCTCTAAGTGCTCTTTCAATAGATGAATGATAGTGGTGTGAGGGGTTCACTATGTCTAGGCAGGGCCAATCAGACTCAGGGCTGAAGTCAGCTTTTATGTCAGACCAAATGGTCTGGATCTCAGTTAGTGTCTGCTTGCTCTGTGCAAATGCAAAACTTACACACATATCAGTTATTGTGTGGAGAGACAGGGTGTGTGGATCTGTCACTTCTAGGGTTTTTGCCTGGAGGATGACATTGATGATAAGTTTCTGGTCAACAGCCAATCAATGCGATGGTACTCATTGGCATAATAGTAAATCTGTGTAAAGAAGCCTGGTTACAGGTAGTTGGCTCATGGCATGTGGTGAGAGAGGAGAGAGGGAGGTAATCATCTTTGGAGAGAATCATGAAGTAATCCATATGGAAATGTAGATTTTTGATTGGCTCTGGCACTGTGTCCTCATACTCATCCCTTAGTAGCATTATGAGGCATATGCCCACTACCTTAGCTATATGATATGCTATTTCAATCTGTTCCATGATTGCTTCCATCTGGATTTCATGTACCCTTAAAAAGTATATCACTAACAGGTTATGGAAGTCAATGTTGACGCATTCAAAACTATTGATGGTTTTTCCACTATTTAGAAACTGACATAAATTATAAATGTTGAAGTCATCATTGAAAAACATATGCATGCTGCGCCAGTAAAGGTGACTAAGTCCCTCTAGCATTCTTGAATCATGACAAATGATAGTGTTGACTTTTAGGTGATGAGAAGCATCTATCACAAATGGGATTGTGTCTATTGAACAATTCATTTCACAACCATTGTATGTTCAGCAGAGTTGGTCTTTTGTTTCTTCTGATATATTATCACATGTGATAGCAGTGGCTTTTCTAGTGGCTATGTAGTAAGGGTGCAGGGTTTCATCACCAACTTTAGACATTTTATTTCTTCTTTCTTTGGTTTTCTGTGACCTAACAGTAGAAGCTCCTGCTGATGAGGTTGAGGGGGCTATTGAGTCACTCAAAAGGGGGGGGGTGTTTACAATTTGTAACTCACTAAGGGGTAGTCTAGTTTTAAGAGTTTTTACTGAAGGGGTGGCCAGCTCCTCTCACGCACGTGGGGATATGTGTCTCTCCATGTAGGGGCGAGATGTTGAGGGTGTCATCACAGTTGCTCTCTCCTCTCCAAATTGTGGAGCTACATTTTGCCCACATTGGATCAGATTCTCCTCAGCACTGTCATTGTGTCCTCTTTTCCTTTCATGTGCCTCAACAAGCAGATACATGTCTCCCTTGCCTAGATGAGGCTTCTCAATTAGTATGGCTACCTTCCATCCTCCTTCTCACTTGACAGTGGGATGGTGGAGCTGGCGACTTGTGTTTTTGGCTGTTCATAATTCATATGCATTACTAAATGGAGTGATAAGATTTAAATCCCAAATGTTGGGATCATAAGTGTGGTTAGTTCTCGCCCTTCTTTGGGGGAGCATACGTGACTCTAAGTTGACAGATTTACTATTATCATAAGTATAATCAGTGTCAGAAAAATCATCCTCAGAAAAACTAGTTAAATTCTCATACTTTTCATATGTATCAACACTGTTATCCACTAATGTAAACTCATTGTTGTCATCTATTGTGACATTCTCTATATCATTTATTGCTCATTTGAGCTGCTGAAAGTGTACCATTTTACCATTATTTAAAGTGTAAGTGTTATGGTCAAGCACCTTTTCTATAGTGAAAGGACCTTGCCAATCATTAGCAAGTTTACATACCTGACTACTATCCATTGTTACATGAGGGAGATAAGCAAAAACTCAGTTGCCACATTTATGTGACTCTCCATATAGCTTTTTGTTAAAGGTCTTTTTCTGCCATATACTGGACTGGTTTGTGTTGTGGCAGATGGTAAGGTGGATTTGTTGCATATCTTGAATTAATTGGTTAATATAAAGTTCTGTACTGTTCTCTGCATACTTTGGAAACATCATCATTAAGGAGGTGGTGGCTTTGCAACTGAACATTGCTTTAAAAGTGCTCATGCCTGTAGTTGTATGAACAGATGTATTGTAAAAATATTCCACACATTCAATAACATGCCTCCATTGTTTTCTGGCAGCACGCAATAAGGCCACTCAAACTAACTTTATAAAGGTTTGATTTAAGCATTCCACTAAGCTGTTTGCTTGATGGTGATAGGCAGTGGTCAATTTGTGAATGATTTCCATCTCTTTCATTAAGGCTCATAGAAGGTTGCTCTCAAACTGAGGGCCCTGATCAGAGACTAACTTGCACATGGGTCCATACTTCAGTACCCACTCTTTAACTATTTTATCTGCGACTTTCTCTGCCATTGTACTGTTTTAATGGGATCATGTGGGTGAATTTCATAAAGTGGTTGACCATTACAAGAATGTACTGAAACCCATTGTAGTCTTGCAATAGCTTTTCAAGGTCAACATGCACAAGTTCATTGGGACTCTTTGCTGCCCACAACTCGAGCTTGGCTCTCTGTTGGAGGAAGTGGTTGGTGTTGTGTAAAAGGCATTTTTTGCATTTATAGATAACATCATGATAGCAGTTCTTATGCCTATAGTAACATATTGGGAGTTAAAGGTCTTTTTGCTCTGAAGTATACCTAAATGTCCCCTTTTGTGGACTATGTGGAAAAGATCTCTCCTGAAATATTCGGGAATGGCAAGTTGGTTGTTATGTTGACTCTTAACATACAGTAGTCTGTTCTTGTTTGTTTGCCAATTGTAGCGGTTAAAGTACTGATTCACCTCCAGAGGAGTGGGAAAATAGGGATCCTTCATTCTCTTCATGATCTGATCTAGAATCCAATCATGGCATTGATGATGCATTATCTCTTCTTCTGAAATCTCTTCTCATACAAGTATGGCGAGGATGGGTTTGCCATTCCAATTTGCATTAATCTCTGGTATTAACTGATATTTGGTATGAGGAATGAAAGAGAATGGGATCTTTTCCCCATTGGGCTTCTTGAGGTCTCTCTCATAACTGGGTAGTGCCATCCAGTAGTCAGTGTTTAGATGGAGTTGACCAGGGCAGTGCTGGATTGAAAATGAAAAGTCATTTAGATACTTGATCCATTGAGCTACTATGTTGGATTTGTCACTGCTAAATTTTTTAAGCCATGTGAGGGCACTGTTGTCTGTGTGCACAACAAATTTGCGTCCCAAGATAAAGTATTGGAATTTCTTCAGTGACTCAACTAAGGTGAGCATAAATTGAGACAGGAAAAGAAATTGTATTTGCTGGCTTCATTAAGAAGATCCTCGATTCTGGGCAAAGGATATGCATCCTTGATTGTGATGTCATTTAACTTTTGGAAATCAATACACAATCAGTATTTCTCGCCTTGTTGAATAAACACTGTTGGGGTAGCATAGGGGCTGTTGCTCCCCTGAATGATCCTGCTTTTGATTAAGTCACTTAAGATTTTTTCGTATTCTGGTTTGAGATTTTCAGGAACTCATAGAACTGGCAATCTGATTGGCCTGTCATTTTTCAACTCAATAGCAAGTTCTTCACCCACAGCCTGACTGACACTTATTGTTCCATAATTAAATACCTCATGTTTGCTATGAAGAAGGGAGACCAAATATTTCCTTTCTTGCTGATTGAGATGAGGGTGGGAGCTGTTAGTAACTAGAGGCAACTTGACCAGGCTGGTTGGCTCTCCCAGGTTGTGAACTGTGGTGCAGATTGACAAGCAGGTGACTGGTATGTTCTCAACTCTGACAGGCACCCCTATGAGTTGTAACTGGGAGGTTCTGATCTTGACAGGGAAATTTGCTCCATTCAGAATGGTGACATGCGTCTTCCCATTAGTCACCTTGCATAAGTCATGTGAAAAAGAGACTCCATGTACCTATTTGCCTCATTGTCCTGCAATCATTACATCCCCATTGATATCTTCTCCAGAGGAGACTGCAACTCTCATCCAGTGTTTTGGTTCAATTGAAATGGGCTTGCTTAGATTAAAAATGATTTCCTTCTCAGGGATAGTAGCAAGTTGTGTGGCCTCCTGATATTTGATGGCTATTGTATTATTCTTATAATTGATTACACAAGAGTTCCTTTCTAGGAAATCATTTCCCAATATGAGGTCGTAAGGGAGTCAGTGATCTGAAGTATCAATGACCAGAAGATCCACCTCAAATGGTTCTGCATGAATTCTAATCAAAGCATCCCGTAATTTCCCTTTGAGGGAGAGAGGGTTTCCTGAAGCATTGATGAGTTTGACACAAGATGGATCTAAGGATTCTTGGCTGAAACACAGCTCTTGGCAGCATTCATCACTGATGATGGAGGCAGCTGCTCTGGTATCAACAGTGGGGATTAAATATGTTTCCATTTATTTCTACTGGTATCAGATTTTTTCTTATAAGCTGGGTAATAACCAAGATGTTTTGTATGCGTTTGACATGAGATGGTGCTCCAGTTAATTTAAATCCTGTGATGTAGTAGGGTTGTCAGTTGCCAAATCAACAAGGTTTTCAACACGAGGAGACTCATTGGGCTCGTCTACAATGAAGCCTTTGCCATCAGCAATTAGCTGTATCTTAGCTTTGCACTGGGACTTGAGGTGCCCCTTTTCTCCACAGGTAAAGCATTGGACTGAGGACAAATCAAATCCCTTTTTGGAAATTGTGAGCTTTCTTGTCTCAAGCCTTTTCATACCAGAGAGGTTAGTAATGTCCTTGTCAATTCACTGCAAGTTATGCAGCATATAAACCACGCTGATGGCTTTTCTGATAATTTCGTGCAGGCTCTCCTCTGGATCACACTTGACTTCCAGCCTGTTCCTGATGGATGGAGGGAAACCTCGACATATATAGGAAAAAAGATTGTGGTGCAAATACTCACTTGATAGGCTGCTCAGTCAAAACAGTCGCTCAACCTGGGTAATGTAGTTCCTTATGTCATCACCAAACTTAAAAGACATATCGCACAGCAAAGTTTTTTACTGGTGTTTGATCTGTGGAGCTCTATAGTGATCTTCAAAAAATCCAATCAATAACTGGTAATCGGTTTTAATATTGTGTTCAAGCATCATATATTGGTTGTAAGCCAAGCTGCTGAGGTAGAGTGGGAACTGAGACACTGCTGACTCCTGTGAATTTTTATATTGCTTCATTGTGAGCTCGAATAAATAGAACCACTCATCAAAAGATTGTGATATGGCATCGATTTGGCCAGTAAATTTCAGGAGAACAGAGTGTTTACTAAACACCTGTATTTGTCCATTAGACTCAAGAGGAAGAATAGATTTCCAATACCTTGGTTGATCTTTCGTGCATTGATTGTCCCTGAAGTGGACTGGCATTGCTTACATGTTCTTTGAAAGTGGGCACCACTATGGTGCTCACTGCGTTGGGCAACCATTGAATGTACCCAGTCTGAGGAGTTGCTCCAGTGGTCATGGTAGACACCTGAGTAAGAGCTGATTGTGCAAACGTGGGATGACTGCTCAGAGAGTTTGTGCAAAGTGGAACTGAGTTAGGAATGACCAGAGAGTCTTCAAAACAGGAAGCTGTATGTGTGGGGTGGCTCACCCTAACTGATTGAACCATTTGCGCCACTTGACCAATGATCTCTACTAACTCATCTAAAGCTTCATTGAGTTACATACTCCTCATTTCTGCATGACCCTGCCTCCACTTGGTGATGTGAATTGTTAACAGCATTCTTCAACTCGTGAATCTGTAATTCTAAGGCAATGGTCGACTCTAGACTCTGCCTCTCCTTTCTCTGGTATGCCATGTGCTGTGTATTAATTTCAGCCTGGAGAGACTCCACATGGCGTTCACTCTCCATCCTTAATGCCACTTGCTGAGATAAAGCCTCTTTCAAATGTTCAATTTCAGCATGGTGGATGTCAAACTGCGGAATGGACTGATTGGTGACACTAGTATGGCTGCAAGGATGACTAGGAATCAGAGGGGAATTCTGAGTGTTCAAGATATGATGCAAGTTCCAATGAAATCTGGGGCTCATGGTGCTGGCATCATTATAAGGCATTGTCAAAGCGTTCTGATCCATCCTTTGCATAATCAGGGTAGGTGAGTTGGGCTGAGACAAATCAGGTAAAGGTCCAATGGTACAAGGGGTAATGTTTGGGCTACCAACACTTGTACAGGGGACACTCTGCATTGGAGAAGTCCCAAAAGTAGGAGAATAAGTAACAGTATGACTAGAATCCATAATAACTTAATAACAGAACAATAATTTCCAATAACTGACAGTAGGGAGCACTTCCACAAACACAAAAGAAAACACAGGCTCATAGAAGTAATGACAAGTAACAGACCAAATTGGGGAACACAGTGGCATTTGGTAATAAATCCAACACATAAAGCACTAGGAAAGTAAAACAAAATAAGGAATTTAACAGATGACATCAGCCAAACAAGACACACTAAGGGTTTCATCGCCATCATTCAAGGGTGGAGAAGTTGAGTTATACATCAATAGGTGAACTTACACTGAAGTCTTGCAGCTATCAGGGGAAACAACTATCCCAGCTGATATGCACCAAAAACGAAAACCAACTAACATCCAGACCATTGAAAGAAACAACAAGATTAAATAGTTTCACATCAGCGTCCTGTCATGGTTGCCATGTAGAATCACAGGGGGTGATTAAAGTGAACACAAAGAGAATACAGTTCAAACTATTTCTATTTACAAAATGCTTTGGTCTTTATATACAATGTTATTTACAATATGTACAAATATTACAACTACCAGTCACTAACAAGAAAAGCACAAGGTCTGGCCAATAAATAGTAACAACTACCAGTGATGCTGCAATACCAATGCAATACTAAGTTGGTCACAATTATATACTAAGTATCACATTGGTTTATACTATGGCTAAACAATTTTATAAGTGCTGTTTTTCACTATATTGACCAATAAATTAATATTTCATAATTTTCACAAAAATTTATACACATTGATTTCCATTTTGTTGGTGGAACATTATTATTTGTACCTGTTTTACAAATTTCTTTGTAGATGGTTTGTTATTAATACAAAATATTTATTGATGTAGATTTATGCACCCTGTTTTCTAACAATGTACTTGGTTATTTCATATGAGTGCATGTGAACTTTTTCGTTTTTTACAATTACTGTATAAAGGAACTATTAATTTTAGAGGATAGAATAAAATAATAATTGCGGCTAATCTCATCACAGAGCATAGAGAGCAATGTTTTGGCATGGGGAATTAAAATTATGGCTGCCATTAAGTGATACTTTCCATAGTGTAAAAGAACAGCACAAATTGGTGACTATTCAACTTGACAGTTCAGTTTTGGACAGGGGATTTCAAATGCATCTACATGCAAATAACAGGGTATGTTGATACTTTTGTTTTCATAACCTATGTATATTATTATATTTCATGTTTAGCTAAGTATGCTTTTAAATTTCTGTTTTAAAACAAATTTTTATGGATTGATTTCTTATATGTTACTGAATATAATCTGTGTTTAAAACATCTTTTAAATAACAAATAAGTGAAAAGAATTTATATGCATTGATTTTTGCTATGTGTGATTATCTTGTTTAATCACATGCATTTAAAATTTGCTATTTGTTTAAATATCAGCTTACTCAAACTATAAGTTATATGCATTGATTTTTTGCTATGTTGGGAATTATATATTATTTTGTACTTATTTTAATAATTTTTTAGCAGTTTCTAGCTCTCAAATTTTTTGTAAATGCTTTGTTATTAATTAGTACAAAATATTTATCAGGTTTATGAATTTGCAAGTGTCTACATTTAGAAATAGGAACACAGGATGGCATTGTTACTAATTTAAAAATTGGAAATCATATCTACCAATGGGAAGTATTGATTGTGTATCAGACATCAATTACAAGATGGTGAATAACAAGTGTGATCATTTCTATTCCAACTACAACATGAGCAGAAAAGGATTTCATACATTAAAGCTACAAAAAAAGCAGTGGAAGGTGAAAACCCATGTTATAGTCTACAAGCATGCAAAAGCCACTAACCAAATATACTGAAAAAATATGCAAGGTTGACAAAAGATGTAACAGTCTACAAATGTGTACAATCCAGAAAAATCAGTATAAACCAAAACAAAGTGCAAAGAGAAGACCATTGTGTAAAACTAATATAATAATAATGTATTAAGGAAAGCATGTATAGGTATAAATCCTACTAGTAGCATCACATGTTTAATTTTTCAGAAAAGAAAATTGCCTTTAGCATTTATGTCTATATTTCATATGCCTGTAAGGTTTAAACATGGTGAATATTTTTTGCATTTTGTATTTTGTATATTAGCAAAAAACAAATTAAATGTAAGAATTTTCCCCTGAAATAGCAGTATATTTGAGAAATGAAATGTAACCCTTTGCATGTAATGTATATATTTCTGAAACACAAATTAAATTTTGTACATAGGCTAGCTAAGCAATAGAAATACATGGCATTTTTTACAGATAAGAAAATTAATCATTTGCCAATACTTAATACAAGCATTCCCATTAGTCAACAAATGCAATATAGTTTTCCAATTCATCAGCTAGCAAGGTCATGTATATTAATGAAAACAGATGTAATAAACAAGGTAAAGTGAAAATGCAAACAAAATTTACCCATCCATAAATATCACAAATGTAAGTCATTAAAAACTGATTCAGTAACTACATCACTGCTAAATGGCATTATAGAACCTTGCAAATATTCATGAATCATCAATTACATCACTTTGTGGGAATAATCCTCACTCTGCATGTTCCAAACAGGTTTGTGGAAAGGACCCTCATTGTTTTGAACTACTATTAAGACACTTCAAAATTACAGTAGTTTAGAAGTTATGAATTAAACTCAACTAAAATATTCATTGATTTTAAATTTCTAGTAAACACCACTGATTATTTAATTGGATTCTTCTTAAACATAGCAACAATCTTTTGAATGATTCCTAAAGCAAACATAAAGTAGTTCTATTAATCATTTAATTCTGGAGTGAAATGTGAATAATTGTCCTCCATGTTTGTGATAATAATCCAAATTAAGACAGTTTTAAAGAAAATTGAAAAAGTGTTTATCATACCAGCTTGAAATCTGTGTTTACTGGACATAAATATTGGGTTTGAAATAATTCTCATTACCTATATCTTGGTGTTTAACATTTTGTCCAATTTAATAAATATGGACAATAATATGTTTGATGACAAGGAATATTTCTTTAGCATGAAATAGAACTCCCTGTAGGACAAAATCAAAGTAGCAGTAAGAAAATGCATGTTAGAAATATGAAATATGGACTGACTCAAGTATAATCCCTTATACTTAATCACCATAACTATAATTAGAGCATGGAGTATGGAAATTGAGTTTTACTCCCTTATCATTGAACAAATTAAGTTTGCATAAGTATAAAATATTCAAATGAAACATGTATTGCTTAGGAAATAAAAACTCTGTGCTTGAGCACAATTATATGAAAATAGTATGTAATTTTAAGGTCATATATTGACATATTGTGCATTATTCCTATGTTTAGTTAATATTTGGTTAGTTTGGATAATATTTAAATGATATTTATATATTAGCTATGTGTTAATGAATTTTTAGTGATATTTAACAAAACTGTTGTTAATGACATTGTACAAATGGATCATTAACAAAATTGAATTTCATGTAGAGAATTTCCATAAATGCTGCCTGCTGCCTTTAAAAAGGATTGGTGTTCAGAAGAAAGCAGTGTGTCTTGACAGTATTACAAATTATAAACTAATGAAAGACATTATCAATAAATGTGATGTTAAATTTTTTAATCAAGTAGCATCCATGCACAACCATGTGTTGAAATCACTAATACTCATAAGATCATGTTACTGTGATACACATTTGAGATCTCATTTACCTGCAGCAGTGAAAACTATTACAATTTTGTCTACAGCTATGTTTGTGCTTTCTTAACATCCATTAATGACATTATGAATTGGGGCATTTAATATTACTTCCAAATGTTAAAAGTGTGTAAGCTTGCATCAAACTATTTAATAATTAATTAACAAAATTGATTAATAAGAAAATGAATTCTAACTGTAAACACAATTGAGTTACATACAAGTCCCACAAAAATCAGTATATATGTTTTAATAAATAATCAGATAAAATAACACAAGAATCATGATGCTTAAAGCACATCAAAAAACCTTAAGAAGTTTTTCAAATAACTAAAAGTAAGTTATTTTCATAAGCAGAAATGTTTAATAAGTTCATCTAGCAAACTAATAATAATGAACTTAAGAGTGTGTAATTAATTGACTCATCTATAACTTTTCCTCAAGTTTTCCTTTCAGTTGTTCTATGACATTGCCAATTTTTGGCACATTTTCCTATTTCATAATTCTGATTTGCTTCTCTTAAATTTCAAATGGTTACCAATCTTTATAATTATGTCTTAAGACTAATGAGTGTCATGTGCATTCAAGTTTTCTTCCAGGACAGAACTAAATTCTGTTTGCCCTCAAATTCTCATCAAAAAGATTTACAGATTAGTTTTGTTTGTTACAAATTATTATTATTCAATCAAAACAATATTTCATTTAACAAATAGACTAAATTTCATATTTTTAGGGTGACATCACATTTTACACATATCCCTCCTCAGAATGCACAGAAATGCAAACTACTATAGATTATTGGTCTATTACAATATTTGGTTGCTGGCATGTATGTGGAAATGTGTGTATATCAGAAGTACATTTTTGTTTGGTTCACTTGATGGCTAATTAGTTAGACCTTTGAAAAATTATTTGAAGTCCATTAATATGATTATTTATTGGAAGAAATGGAAGAGGGTGTCATGATATTTAGCTGAAGCATTTGAATAAATTATGTAGACTCTGATTATTATAGATTCTCTATGTATGTTTTTTATAAAAATATTCCTGATTGTACTCAAAAAATTTTTTTTTCAAATAGAATTTTAATTTATTGATATGTAGACATTAATATATGGTAAATAAGAAATTCTAATGTTTTTTTTCATAAAATTAATTAAATTTCAAACAGTTTCTCTTAACTGCAAGAGGTATTCAAAAAATATGAAATAGAAAAAATTCCTAAAATTTTACTGTTAGAGAGGTCCTAAATATGATACAGGCACTAAGAACATTAATCAACACTGTCCAAACAAAATATTCAGATAATATTGTGAATTAAAAAACTACAAACTGAAATAACTGAAGTGTACAAAATGGATCTATATTTCATTTTTTTAATATTGTCAATAAAAACTAAAAAATGTAAAATTAAAAAATTTTCTTTAATAATTAGAAGCATTAGTTCATACCAATAGTTACTATATCATTTATAATGTACTGCATAAATAATTCACAAAATGAATAAAGAAATCTGGTATGTACTATGGAAATACTCTACTGCTTCTATCACTCTTTTCCAATTTTGACCTGTGGCTCTGGAGAGAGCAACCCAAATTAGCTTGATAACAGTGTGATTGAGTTGCTCCACAACACCATTTGACTGCAGGTGGTAAGCAGTTGTAAATTCATGCAGGATCTCCAATTCCTTGGTAAGTGTTTCCATCAGATGATTGTCAAATTGAGGGCCACAATCTGAGATTAGGCATTCCATGTGCCCATGCTTGAGTACCCACTCCTTTACTATTTTCTCTCCAACAACCTCAGTGGTGGTACTATCTAGAGGGATTAATCAGGCATATTTAGTGAAATTATTGATGAGCACTAACAAATATTGATATCCCTTATTGTCATGGGACAATTTCTCCAGATTCATGTTGAAAACTTCATTAGTTCTCTCTGTGGCATAACTCTGTAATTTGGCTCTC
The DNA here is from genome assembly GCA_900660155.1 of Hofstenia miamia. Taxonomy (NCBI): domain Eukaryota; kingdom Metazoa; phylum Xenacoelomorpha; order Acoela; family Hofsteniidae; genus Hofstenia; species Hofstenia miamia. The sequence goes on along the minus strand of CABFPE010000114.1, from coordinate 1,275,813 downwards.
TGCTCCAGGAAGTGCCCAGTTCTTTGTAACAAGCAGGTTTCACACTTGTTGATGAAAAATAGGACTGCAGCTCAGATACTGATTGCAACATAGCATGCATTGACCATCCACTCATTCTGAATGATGCCTAAATGGCCTTGTTCATGGATCCTTCTGACCAGATTACAACAGAAATACTCTTGGATGGCCAAGTGGTTGTTCTGGCTTCTGGTATATATAAGCCCTTGTCATTCTGTTTCCAGTTGTATCTCTTGAAGTAGCCATTGACAACTGGACTAAGAGAGTGGTTGGAATTCTTCAATCTGTTCATGATCTCAGAGAGTATCTTATCATGCTTTGGGTGTCACAATTTCTTCTTCTGTTATTTCCTTCTTTGTGAGGATTGGCAAAATGGCTTTGCCATGGCAATCAGCACTTATCTCTGGGAGGAGTTCATATTCATTTAAGGTTATGAAACTAAAAAGCATCTTCTTGGCAGGAGGCTTTTGTAAATTGTGTTCATAACTAGGGAGAGCAGTCCAATAATCTGCATTAAGGTGGAGTCTCCCAGGGCAGTGTTGTATGGTAAAAGATAAATTGTTAAGGTACTTGATCCATCATGCTACAATGTTGGATTTGTCTCCAGAGAACTTCTTCAACTATGTGAGAGCAGAGTTGTCAGTTTGCACAATGAAATTGCATCCTAGAATAAAGTAGTGGAACTTCTTTAGACTTTGTACTAAAGCTAACATTTCAGACTTAGTGGCACCATAGTTCTGTTCAGCATTCCATAGCTTCTGACTGAAGTACTGCATAGGGCTTTCAACTCCCCCAATTACTTGGCTTAGTATGCCACTGATGGCAACTGAACTGGCATCACAATCAATGATAAATTCTTGAGAATAGTTAGGTGTGATTAGACTTGGGATTTTCCTGAGTTCAAACTTAACAGCATTGAGCACATCCTGCTCAGACAAAGTCCATTTAAATTCAACACTTTGTCTCAGTAAGTTTGAAATATATTTGGTTTTGTTTGCCAACTCAGGTATAAAAGGCAACATAGTAGTTTAGGAAGCCCATAAGCCTCTATACATCTCTTTGGGATCACAGTGTTTCAATTTGATCCAAGTGGTCTTTAGCATCATTCTTAATTGAAATTTCACCCAGCTCAATGACCCTTCCTAAGAAGGTAACTCACAGTTGAATGAGGGCACACTTATTGCCATTTACATGCAAACCAGCTTTGTGGAGGATGTTAAGTGTCCAGTTCAATTTATCAAGATGTTCTGTGAATGTGTTACTCACCACAAGAATGTCATCCATATAGGCAGTGATACTGGGTTCCAGCACATTAGATCCATTCCTTAACATGCAGGTGACATAGCATTGGAAGGTAGCAGGGGCATTACAAAGCCTGAAGGCCATGTACTTCCACTTGAAGAGGCCATATGGAGTAATGAAGGCAGTCTTCAGGATATCTTCTGGCTTCATTGGGACCTGTCAATAGGCTTTGCATAGGTCCAGACATGAAAAAAGTTTATAATGGCTTGCATCATAGAGCAAGTCCTTGATGCATGGAAGCAGGAATGCACCTTTGACTGTTATGTCATTAAGCTCCCTTAAATTGACACACAAACAGTACTTTTTGCCTTGTTTAATAAAAACAGTGGGCACAGCATATGGATTATTGCTGTTTTGTATAATTCCATTCTCAAATAGATTGCTGAGAATCCTTTCATATTCCTTTTGCAGATTTTCTGGTACTCTCTGTACTGGTAGACAGATGGGTTGATCATTCTTAGTTTCTATCAAGTGCTGCTCACCAACAGCCTGACCCATGCTAATGGATCCATAATTAAACACCTCATTCTGCTTTTGAAGCAGTTGAATTAGAGATTTGCATTCCTCAAGGCTGAGGTGTGGATGCATCTCATCTGAGACAGTGGGGATACTGACCATGTCAGAAGGTTCTTGAAGATTGTCTATTGAAGTAAAAATTGGTAGGCAGGTGGTGGGGCATTGCTCTAACTGGATAGGAGTAGCAATAATCATTAGTTTAAATGGGTCTATTCAGACTAAGGAGGTAGAACTGTTCAGGACAGTAATGTAGGTCTTACCACCTGAAATGTGGCAGAGATCAGGGGAGAAGTTGATGACTCTAAAGTGCTTCCCTTTTGCCCTGAAACCATAACATTGCCACTGTAAACAGAATCAGTAAAAATGGCAACTGTTTGATTCTAGTGAACACAAAGAGAATCAAGTTCAAACTACTTCCTATTTACAAATGCTTCATTCTTTATATACACTGCTATTTACAATATGTACAAATATGACAACAACCAGTCTCCAACAAGAAAAGCATGAGGTCTGGCTGATAAATAGTAACAACTACCAGTGATGCTACAATAGGGCAGAGGCTGATCATGCATATCAATAGCAATTAGATCTATGGAAACAATTCCTGGCAAATACATAATTCAAGGTTTGGCACTTGGCCCTTAAGTGAGATAGTATTGCCTGAGGCGTCCAACAGGTGAACAGCTGATGGATGCAACTCATCTCTTTTCAAACACAACTTTTGACAACAATCATCACTTATAATTGAAGCTGAAGCTCCTGTGTTGATCATGGCATTTACCAGAATTCCATTAATGTCCATGGGGATAACATTAGTATGTATCAGTGAGGTGACTACCAAAACATCCTGCACATGTTTTTCAGGAGACAGCTCTCCCATTAGTTTAAAGGATTAGTTGGTTCAAGGGGTGAAACTGGTGAGGGCTCTTCTGTTTCATCAATAACAAAACCATCACCATCAGCAACCAAGCAGATGACAGTGCTGCAGTGTGACTTTGTGTGGCCTTTCTGATCACAACAATGACAACAGGTCTGATCATCATCAGTATTTTTCTTCAGAATGGGAGTATCTGATGATGATGATAACTTTGGAGCAGAGTGACCAGCTCTCAGCTCACCTGCATCCTTATCAATTTGAGTTGTATTGTAAATCATATAAACAATGCTAATTGCTTTCTTAATAATTAGATTAAGGTCATCTTCAGGGTCACATTTCAGCTCAAGATGGCTGTGAATATTCAGTGGAAATCCCCAGCAGATGTACAAGAATAGATTGTGTTTAAAGTATTCTGGAGTCAACTTGGTTAGTTGGAATAACCTTTTGACCTAAGTGATGTAGGTCTGAACCTCATCCCTTTTGTTGAAGGAAAAATCACACAATAGAGTTTAATATTGGTGTTTAATATGAGGGGCCCAATAGTGGTCTTTGAAGTGACCAATGAGCAACTGATAGTTAGTCTTGACTTCCCAGTCCAGCATCATATACTGATTTTAAGCCTTGCAGATACATAAGAAACTGAGCATTGGCAGTTTCTTGCCTGGCATTATCTGCGTCATGGTTAGCTCAAACAGGAACAACCATTTGTCAAATGGCTAGGAAATCTCATCAATTTTTCCTGTAAACTTTGGCAATACAGAGTGCCTGTTGAATAGATTTGTATGTCTGGTTCCACTTGCTTCAGTAGGGAGGATCAACTGGGTGAACCATGGCCAGCATGTTGTCACAGACTTGATAGAGTCACCTGAATGTCACAGAGTAGCTGATGCTAAAAAGGTAGGCACAACTGAGGTATTAACTGCTGCTGGGGCAAAACAGTCACACTCAGAGCACATGGACTTGAGGTAGCAACAGTGGTTAGAGTAGATACCTGTGTCAAAGCAGATTGAGTAAATGTAGGAGCTCCAGTTGTAAATGAGGTAGCTGGAGTTATAAATTGGGGTGTCAATGGAGAAGTGGGAGGTGAGCTTAGGGAACTTGGAAAGTGTGCTGAAATAATTTGTGAAACAACATTTGTAAATCAAGCAAAAAAAAGCATTTAAAGCATCATCTAACACATTGTGAGTTACATACTCAGGGTTACCAGACAGGGATGACATAAGGTGAGACAGAGTAGTCTCCAAAGGAATCAGCTGCAGAGGTGCAGATGGTGGCATGGTCAATCATTTTTCTCTCAGCAAAGCTTGTTGCTGTAGCTCAGCCTGCAGAGAATCAATTCAATGTTATTAATCAAGTCACATAGAGGTTTGGGGTAGTTAGGGTAGTGTTCAGGCTACCAATGCTTGCACAGGGGAAGCACCAAGAGAGACTCCCATTATGAGAAAAACTATCAAATCCCATGATAACAAGAACAAGAAAAATTCCAAAAACAATTCCAAACAAATTTGAGAGTGTTCTCTAACAGAGTTTAAATAAACAAAACAAATTCAGTAGGCAGGGCAGTATTGGGTACAGTAAAAAATCTAAATGCTAGGAGAATGAAACAACAACAAAATAACAACCAAAAATGAGCTTAGGATAGCATCAGAGTTTGGTGACAGCTCTAGATCATGCCAGGGTCACCATGTAGAATCACAGGGGAGCTCTGACTACTCCAGTTGTACTAGGGAACTCAATTGATTAGCAGAAGGTTACAAATGCTACTATTGTAGAGAGTGACCCACATTCTAACAGAAAAACAGAACATTGGTAGTTCACCAGTTTAGTAAAGAAACAGGAAATATTCCACTTAAGGACTCTTCTCCAACAAAGACCAATTCACATGGCATCATGCCATAGTGGTATCCACAAATAGATCCAAGCTCACCAAGGTGCTAATTGTGTGTCTCTAGTTGTTAACTTCTAGCTCAAATAAACCAGATCTCAATTAATTAAATCACATGAAATTGCCATGTATTTGTGTACACCAGCAGTATATTATCATCACAGTGTAATTTATTAAGTGCATGTACAAATATAAACAATCAAATAAAGCTGTTATTCTCCTATACCTAACTGTAGCTGTAACTTAGTGTGGTACCACAATTTGGGCTGCCAACTGGAAGAGAGTGTGTTGTTGCACTAAACACAGCAGAGTAACTCCCAAATGGTTGCCAGAACTTAAGCAATTATTATTACAAAATAATCCATCAAAGATCTAAAAAGGGTTAGAGTAATATAGAATTTAGAAAAAGCAAACAAAATTGAAGTGAGACTAAATCAATTGTGCATTCACTACACATTTCTCAGTTATTTATAACAATTCATTAATAATTACTTGTTAGGTATTTACAAACTTGGACTTTGAGTTCCCTTGCAATCACATGTTAAGCTAAATTGAGGGGACAAATAATTATAAGCTCAAATTACTGCAATTGAAGAATAATAGCAAGAAATGTCATAGTGACATCACAGACAAATTAATGCAGCATTTAACACTAATACAAATGATAATCAGTTAAAACCAAATAGGTGCCAGTATTTGAATTTGTAAGGCAGTAATAGCATCCAGAATTTTTTTTCTGATCTCTGTTGCTGCATCTCTCTTTGCAACAATTCTTTTTAGAGTGCATTGGCATTCAACTGGTATTCAATCCACAGCTCCATTTGTTGAGACAAGGACTCTCTCAACTGTTCCAATTCCAATTCTCAATGGTCCACCATGGGAACAAGAGTTTAGTTTGACATGCTGGGCTGAGCAGGGGATTGGTGGAGCAGTGGCAGTGTTCAGGATTCATCTTTGATTGACAGTAATAGAAGAAGTGGGGGAATTCACTAATGACAGATTAATAAGAGGTAAAACAGTGCAAGGAGTAGTGTCCAGGCTACCAATTCTTACAGCATGGGATCTCCACACAAGAGTGTCAAAAACAGGATAAACACTAGTATTAGAAAAATGAGCCATTATTGCATCTAAAAGAAATTCCATAACAACTTAAGAAAAACCTCCAAAGAAATAAGAACAACAAAAAGCACTAAAACAGAGACAATTAAAAAGCAGTAGGCCCCCTTGTGGGGTTTTTTTGGTATGAATCCAGCATGCAATTAGCAATTAAATCCATACACATAGAAGATAAAAACAAAACTGTAACACCAAGTAGTGAACCAAGTTAAAAACCAACAATCATTGTGGCATTCCTTCCAATGAGACAGCAGATCATGAGGGAACTCCATGTTAGTCAACACTCATTCA
>CABFPE010000114.1:1249870-1259882 GCA_900660155.1 Hofstenia miamia | reverse complement strand
ACTAGCATTTCATTTCTACATGTATTAAATAATTAATTGTCAACAAATGGTTGGATGACCTATCTCTAGGCATTATATTAGTATTATTTTAGATCCAAATTAATGACCTATAATTGACTGATAAAGTGACTGTACATGTAGTAAATTATAAATGTAGGTTAGGAAGTTGTTCAAACAGAATATATTTAAATAAGCCAATATATTTCAGTAATGGCTACATGTAATATTTAATGAACAACTAGTAACAATTCAGGTTGCAAATTGATATAACACTTTCACATAATAGAGTTTAAGTTGAATTGTGTCATGTCTTGAGTAAGCACTGAGCTAATGTAGGATACACATAAGCTATATCAATTGAGCTGAGAAGTGGCACTCAAGCATTGGATGGAACAGTGAAACTGGATGCGGAGATCCACTTCAGGCAGATGCCCATCAGAAGATCATTATAGAGATTACTGCATGGCTTCATCACCTAAACAGTGAGCAGTTAATTCTAGGTTACATAAGTTAACAGAAGAAACTAGTCAAGCAGTAACAACAAGTAAATCCTTACCTGCAATAACACAGCTAATGTTATACAGTAACAGTAGATAAACAGTGATAATGCCTGGTCGAGGATATTACACTATTGAACACTGTCATACATGCATTGAAGAAGAGATTGTGAATGCAACTATTGCTCAGCAGGAAATGTTGGACAAGATGTCATTGGACACATCTAAGACTCCCAGTAAATTTACACATTTACACTAAAATCTAGTTTGCCTATTGCAATGATATGACATTCATATTTAGGTCAAGTTGCTGCCTGAAGTGATCATCTCACAATGGCTCATGTTGCTACAAAATCAAATGTATGCTGTAATTTGTTAAGAATAAAATGCCAAGGATGTCCACTGATGCCCTTATCTGCAAATGATTGGATTTTGGCAAATATAGCTGACTCTGATTGCAATTCAATGATTGGTGCTGATGCTGTAATTAATGGCCAACAAGTTGTAATCTTTGCAAGTAATTTTATGTTAAACCTTATGGCTAGAGCCACCCATGTATCAGGTTTCACTACTTTTTAATATTGTAATGACTTATTTCTTAGGAGCTCGTACATTTAAGATGGTGCTGCAAATATTCTCACAACTTTATACAATAAATTTTTTTATAATGCAAAATTAATTCCTGGTGTATATGTCTTATGTAGTTCCAAGAGCACTGCTACATATGAATTTATCTTATATTTTTTTACTGAAAATTGTAATGTTTTGAGCAAGCGGCTCAATTTCTCAGGACAGTGTACTCTTCAAATATGATCACATATCATATTAACATGATAAAGCTTGTAGCTTCAGAGCTACCTAGATAAATCAAAACATTAATTTGTGAATAAAAACCAATGAATGTTTTAAATTTAAAGATTCTTTTACATACACTTAATAAATTATTTTATTCAATTTAATAAATATATAATTATATATATATATATATATATAGCATGAAGATCTGTTAAAAGCAAGCAAATCATGTTAAGAGAAAAACAAAATCTCTCTCTAAAACTGAATTGCTAGCAATTCTATATATTAATAAATATATAAGAATAATCAAATGGCAATATCACCAAGGTGCTTAAATACTTTAAAGCAACAGCATGATGGAATACTCACTTTATTAAAAACAACACTTGAAAAACCTCCCGTGAAAATACCTATGTTCTGTGATTATTGATACCATCAAACAAATCTAGCATATTCTGCATAACATTTCTTTTTGTTGTAAATACATATTAATTCATTGTACAATAATTTACTGAACTATAGCAAATATCTCCTGAAGTAAAATCATTGAACAGATTGGATTCAAACTGACAGATTCCCATAACTCACTAAAAGATATCAGTATGATACCATTTCACAACTTTTTGTTAGCAATAAAGTGTAGTTATTGCAATACTACATCACAAAATTATTTTGCAATTACATTGTGGCCTTGAAAAGGTAAAAAAAACAAATTCAGAAAGTTTGTTACAATTTAAAACAAATTTATTTATTAAAACAATCAAAAATTATTCATAAAGTCTGCATCATGAACTGTAAACCACAGTGTCATATTTTTAGGTATTACAAGTGAAGAATTATTTTACATAAAACAATTTCACATTAATTCATTTTGTCAGTTAGTGAAATATCCAGTTAGTGAAACGTCCAGTTAGTGAAACATCCAGTTAGTGAAACATCTGGTTAGTGAAATATCCAGTTAGTGAAACATCTGGGTTGGTGAAATATCCAGTTAGTGAAACGTCTGTAGACCATATGAAATCAGTAAGCAGTCCTAAGTCCCTATCATTTGAGAGAATTGTGTCAGAGCATGGCAGCTACAGTTTAATAATTAACTTCTCCCTTGCTAAAGTACCCTTCCTAATAAAATAAAAGTAAACAGGAGATCATGAGAGAGAATAGTAGCAACACTTGACAGACCTGAAACAGATAACCTGGTAAAAGAGTTGTATAAGACTAGAGAAAAGGAAAAGAGAAGTGCTAATACTCTTGGGCACAGTGAGTGAAACCTACATGCAATTTAGGTGGTAGCAATAATAACAATTTTAATAATGAATGAAATACATTATGTTAAAGCCCCTAACCATATACCTAGCCCAAGTTAAAGGACATGCTAGAGCTGCTGTGCTATGTCTATGTGCCTTTAACTTCATATAAGACTTTTAAAAAATCCTAATTTTAATAAAAACTAAATTCAAGAGAATACAGAAAAAATCTTACTTGAATTAAACTAAAGAAACAAAATGGAAGATTCATACATAATCCAAAGCATAAGCTGCTAATGAAGAAAGAAGATCAGATGATTAGTTGAAACTAAGATTGAATTATGATTATTAATTAAAAAAGATTTAAGCTTAATTATCAGATTATCTTTGTAAATGCAACTAAGTATTAATATAGCAAATTAGTACATGTTGTCAAATTTGACCAAATGAAGGGGGCGAATTCACTTCCATTATTCTTAGCCATTTTTGGCAGACAATACAAATTTCAATTTCAAATGACAAGTACTTTTTGAAAGTTAACTATAAATATGTGAGAGATCATTTTGGAAATTGTTGAAGTCAATTCTTTGGAAATCTCTTCTTTAGATTTTATATTGGTTTGCTTATTTATACAGAATGTCAAGCTAAACAGTAAATGCAGTAGTAGTGGTTTGGGCACATATTGGGAGCAACTCAAGGGTCCTTGATCCAAACCATGAACCTGCATTTATGTTAGGTATACAAATAAGAGTTTTCCCCATTTAGCTGGCTACTGATTCTTTGTTTACATGTATCTAATAATTGATATCAGCAAAAGGGCTGGGTAGCCTACTGTAGGTTATACATATTTTATCTTATAGACTTAGGTGACCTATAATAGACTGATAAAGAGACTGAACATGTATTATAGTTACTTAAATGTAAGGTAGGAAGCTGCAAGTTGTTATGTAACTTATTTTAATTAACTTATTTAAAGCCAATAGTTTTTGGTAATGACTAAAGTAATAATTATCAAGCAGCTAGTGACATTGCAAGGTTGTGAAGTGACATAGATACACATTACAAATTGAGTTTAAGTCAGTTACAAATAGCATTGAGAACTACACTGAGTTAGGATAGGGAACACATAATAACATCCTTGAGCTGAGGCTTGGTACCACTAGGTCAGCAATGGAAACACAAGTGAGGTGATTCAGAGATCAGAGTCAGCCAGAGGCCATACTCAAATCACTGAGCAGAGCTATGATGAAGGAGTACCTAAACAGTATCCATTTAATTTAGTTAAGTGAAGATTAACCAAAACAGATACAACATTGGAGTAAATAGTTAACATGCGTAAATCCCTACCTGCTTAGAATGAAGAATAATAATTTAAAGGAATAATTTAATCTACATTAATGCTTGGTAGCAGATGCTACAATATATTAATATAAAACTGGTATAAAGAACATAATTGTATGTCATTGTAAATATATGTAAACTATCAACTATTACAATATTCAGTTGTCTGCTAGTGTAGAGTCACTTGGGGACTTTTTCGAGATATTTCTTTATTATTTATTCATTATATTTTGTATTTTACGTCACCATGACGTCACATCACTTATTTCAATATTAGGTTGCAATCATTAGTTTGCCGTCCCCTCAGTGGTACTTATTATTTTATTGCTCAAATTGAATTTGCAAGGGAATGAATAATTAAGCATGATTGAACTATGTAGGCAACTCTTTTTGTAAACAAAGGCAGGTAGTAACGCAATTTTTGTATAAAACTGAGAAACTTGTAGAGAAAGGTTATTGGATTTTAACTACTCTCAACTGCTGTTTTACAGTTGTATTTTTCTTTTGCTATTATATTGATATGAAAACTATTGCTTAAGTTTAGCAACAATTTGGGAGTGCTTTCCCCAGCACAGGGCAACACGTAGCTCCTGGAGGTCTTTCTACTATCCAGCCCAAATTGTGGACCCATCAGGTTATGTATATGGTTATGTATATGGAAATAATAAACCTCTCATTTGCAGTTCAACATGTACATGCACTTATACAACCTAACACTGTGATGATATCATGCCATTGGCTAGCACAAATGTCTGGCAATTACAGACTATTTAATAGTGAGATGAGAGATAACAATGAAAATGAGATCCTTTATTTTTTGATGTGAGATAGAAATTAAAAGTGAGACAAATAGGGTAGCACCAGTCAATAGGTTAAGCACTTTACTTCACTCTGGAAATTTCAATTTGGCTGGAAGCCATATGAATTGGTCATCTTGGATTTTACCTAAAGTAGTTGATTACTTGGATGAATTATCAATGTTCCATCTATAAGTTATAAGTTCTACATTATTCTCGTTTCCAGAATCATGGCTGTTTTGTAAATGCTATTCAAACCTTCTGCAGAGTCAATTAGTGTTCTAGTTAAGTTACCCTACCAGCCGATGTACTACATGGTGACCATGACAAGATGCTGATGTGATAACTATTTAATCTTGTTGTCTCTTTCAATGGTATGGATGCTAGTTGGTTTTCATTTTGGTGTGAATCAGCTGGGATAGTTGTTTCCCCTGATCACTGTGGGACTTCAGTGTAAGTTCACCTATTGATGTACAACTTAACTTCTCCACCCTTGACTGATGGCGACAAAACCCTTAGTGTGTCTTGTTTGGCTGATGCCATCTGTTAAATTCCTCATTTTGTTTTACTTTCTGAGTGCTTTATGTGTTGGATTAATTACCAAATACTGCCATGTTCCCCAATTTGGTCTGTTACTTGTCATTACTTCTATGAGTTGTGTTTTCTTTTGTATCTGTGGAAGTGCTCCCTACTGTCAGTTACTGGAAATTATTGTTTTGTTATTAAGTTATTATGGATTCTAGTTGTACTGTTACTTATTCTCCTACTTTTGGGACTTCTCCACTGTGGAGTGTCCCCTGTACAAGCATTGGTAGCCTGAATGTTACCCCTTGTACAGTTGGACCTTTACTCAATCTTTCTCAACCCAATTCTCCTACCCTGAACACACAAAGGATGGATCAAAACACTGCTACCATCCCTTACAGTGAAATGAGCACCATGATACCAGAATTTCACTGAAACTTGCACTGTATTCTGAATACTCAGAATGCTCCTCTGATTCCTAGTTGTCCTCACAGTCATGTCAGTGCCACTAACCAGTCCACGCCACAGTTTGACATCCACCATGTTGAAATCAAACATCTGAAAGAAGTCTTATCTCAGCAAGTAGCAATAAGGATGGAGAGTAAATGTCATGTAGAGTCTCTCCAGGCTAAAATAAATACACAGCATGTGGCATACCAGAGGATGGAAAGGCAGATGCTAGAGTTGACCATCGCCCTAGAATTACAGATTCATGAGTTGAAGAGTGCTGTTAACAATTCACATCAACAAGAGGAAGCATGGTCATGCAGAAATGACGAGTATGTAACTCACATCACACTCAATGAGGCTTTAGCTGAGTTAGCAGAAAGGATCATTGGTCAAGTGGCGCAGATGGTTCAGTCAGTTGGTGTGAGCCACCCCACACATATAGCTTCTTCTTTTGAAGGCTCTCTGGTAGTCCCTAGCTCTGTTTCATTTTGCACAAACTCTCTGAGCAGTCACCCCACGTTCACACAGTCAGCTCTTACTCATGTGTCTACCCTCATCACTGGAGCTACCCCTCAGACTGGGTATGTTCAATTGCTGCCTGACCCAGTGAGCACCATAGTTGTGCCTGCTTTCAAAGAACATGTAAGTGACACCAGCCCACTCCAGGGACAATCAGGCGCAAAAAGTCAGCCAAGGTATCAAAAATCTATTCTCCCTCTCAAGTCTAACAGACAAATGCAGGTATTCAGCAAACATTCCATTCTCCCGAAATTTACTGGTCAGATTGACGCCATATCACAATCATTCAATGAGTGGCTCTTTTTATTTGAGCTCATGATGAAGCAATATAAGAACTCACAGGAGTTGGCAGTATCTCAGTTCCCACTCTACCTCAGCAGCCTGGCTTACAACCAATATATGATGCTTGAACACAATATTAAGACCAATTACCAGTTATTGATTGGATTTTTTGAAGATCACTATAGAGCTCCACACATCAAACACCAGTACAAAACCTTGCTGTGTGATATGTCTTTTAAGTTTGGTGATGACATAAGGAACTACATTACCCAGGTTGAGTGACTATTTCAACTGAGCAGCCTATTGAGCAAGTACTCACGCCACCATCTTTTTTCCTATATATGTTGAGGTTTCCATCCATCCATTAGGAGCAGGCTGGAAGTCAAGTGTGATCCAGGGGAAAGCCTGCACAAAATTATCAGAAAAGCAATCAGCATGGTTTATATGCTGCATAACTTGCAGCAAATTGATAAGGACATTACTAGCATCTCTGGGATGAAAAGGCCTGAGACAAGAAAGCTCACAATTTCCAAAAAGGGATTTGATCTGTCCTCAGTCCAATCCTTTACCTGTGGAGAAAAGGGGCACCTCAAGTCCCAATGCAAAGCTAAGATACAGCTAATTGTGGATGGCAAAGGCTTCATTGTAGACGAGCCCAATGAGTCTCCTTGTGTTGAAAACCTTGTTGATTTGGCAACTGACAACCCTACTACGTCACATGATTTAAATTAACTGGAGCACCATCTCATGTCAAACGCATACAAAACATCTTGGTTATTACCCAGCTTATAAGAAAAANGACCTACGGACCTAATTCCTACGTTTATGCTGGCTGCGTTGATTGTTCACATGTACGATAGGTTATTAGCATATAGATATTTATCTGTAGGATTATTACATGTAAGGCATGATAACAAGCTAATGCATTCAGGTTGCGAATCTCCTTTATATTACAACATCATTAATAACAAGAACAATCAATGCATTAAATTAGTAGGTTATCCACACATTGTCACAATTTCATTATCACACAACATTTCATGCACTGAGTCTTCATTGTGGTGATTGGTGTTTCTTTTGATGTGAAAGTGTTTGTTGGAATTAATAATTACATCGTAGTTCTTCAATTCCTCTTTGTGCTTTGCCTCAGGTCAGGTGTGTAACCCTGTACTTTGTACCAACCATCTCCTGTCTTGAACCTAAATTACTGTTGTTACTCTGAGCATTGAATATAGTTGTTGCAGAGATATTAGTCTAAGTGTTAAGTAACTACAAGTAAGAACAAAAGAATAGAGATGGAATTTGGAATCTGTCACCTACCTTACTTGGTAAAAATAGGAAATAGTCAAAGTAGCTCCTAAATTACACTTAGGTTTACTAGTTGGAAGGTTGTCAAGATTCTACATGGCAACCATGACAGTCGCCCAACATGAGCAAAGAAAATTCGAGTCAAGATAGTTGTTTCTTCTTGAATAAATTAAACAGGACATTTAATATAAATAGTGTAATGTAAATTTACAATGAAGTAAAATTTTGCTTCTATNTAAATTACTGTAGTTACTCTGAGCATCGAATATAGTTGTTGCATAGATATTAGTCTAAGTGTTAAGTAACTACAAGTAAGAACAAAAGAATAGAGATGGAATTTGGAATCTGTCACCTACCTGCGGAGTTAGCAAATGAATTTACAATAACCCAACTAATGGAAATTATTGAGAATAATACAAAAGAAAGAAAGGAGTTGACGAAACAAATAGAACATTTAACAAAGAGAATGATTGAAGTGGAGATAAAAAGCATCAAAAGGAGAAATTAGTTGATGAAATAAAGGAAGACACGAGTATACATTTGATGGAGCAGCAGAACTTGTTTCAACAATAGATAGAACAGTTGATGGAAATAAAGCTCCAATATGAACAATTGCAGAAAATGCTAAAAGAGCTTCATGAAGAAAACGCTAACTTATGAGAGGATAATATAGTAAAGCAATTAGAAATTGATAGTTTAAAGGATGCATTACAGGTTAATTGAGTTAAAGAAAACCGAAATAAAAACGATAGAAAATATCACAGTGGAAAAACCGCATGAATTAAATTCAGCGATACCACAAAAGGAGGTATCAATACAAGATTATAAAAATGCGGAAACCAATGAAGAATTTATAGCAAAGTTAGTTGAAAATGTAACAAAACAGGTTAAAGAAAATGTCGAAAAACCAATCAAAAGAAAACTGGTGTTTCAAAGTACAATATTGTTGGAATAGGAAGAAAACAAGATATCAACTTAATCAGCTCCAATATTTTTCTTAGAATGTACAATATTGTAACTTGGTTGCATCTTACAAAATGAATAAGATAATTAACTAAATTTTTACAATAATGTTTCTAATTATATTTCATCACTATTAATCATTCGACACTAATCTNCTACATGCCCTCCTCAGCATGCGTTATGGACAGCACTGGTCGCTCCCCATGCACGAGAGTGTCTGCTTTTTGTATGAATGACTCCACCTCAGAATCTTCCCATGTTATCATCACATACTCAGATTGCTTCAACATTTTCAGTACTGCCTCTCGTTTGGTGGTGACAGTGTTTTCATATTTTAGAAATCAAGTCTCTCTGATGTTCTCCACTATAGGTGTCATCTCCCGCAATTCATTCATTTTTCTTGAGAAAATTTCAAAGTATTTCTCATATAAGCAAATGCCCTTTATTGCTATTAGGAGCATCATCTGTGCATCAGCTTTACATGTGTGGGCTAAGTCTGCTCTCATCTGTGTATTCAGGTAAAAGAAAGTAAAGACCTTTTATACGCTGTGCATGTTCACTACATCTTTATAGAAAAAGCTGATGTTATCCACTACTTCTTGCTCCGATATCTTGCCAGGATCATTCTTTCCAATGCACATCATAGTGATGATCTCCACTCTCATTACGTTGTAGTAGCAATACTTTTGTTTCCACATATCAGTCCATTAACTCCCGAAAATAGCATGACTGCCCACGGCTGGCGTTTCTCTATTTCATTTCTCAGTTCTTGGATTTGGATGTGTATTGCTCTTCCTCTCATATATAACTGATCTGGGGTGTTGTTTCCCTCTATGTAGATGCATTCCTTATTGTCATTGTCTAGCGATATCTTTTTTGTTCTCTTGTAATCTTCTCATTCCGTCATTTCTACAGCTTTGTGCTGCAAATTCACATATGATTTGTATTCGTGTAGAAATGTTTTTGCTGGACTTACCTCCTTCGGGAGTCTCCATCTTGGCAGTACCATGGGTATTGCAATCGTTTTTGGCAGCGTACATAGTAAGATTTTTGTATCAATGAGTCTCTCAATTTCGCCATAAGTGCCTGTTGCGTTGGATGCCATTGCTAAGCCAATGGTGGCTGGGTAGTTCAATTTCACTTCTGGGATTGTCTCCCAAAATGACTGTGTTAGTCCCAGTTTACTTAATTTCATCTATATACATTCTTGTATATCAATTTTCGATGTAATGCATTCGACGTTGACCTTGATCTGATTGAATGGCTTCAACAGTTCTTCTAGTTCTGTGCA
>CABFPE010000114.1:1226253-1236681 GCA_900660155.1 Hofstenia miamia | reverse complement strand
GTTGAATGAAAATTCTAAAAATTGTATTCAGTAACAACTGGCTGTGATATTGTAAATCATCAGGCAATGAATCGCATTTGTCTTAATATTATATGTTATTGTCATATCGCAAGTGATTTAGTTACATGAGCGGTGGAGTTGCGTTTCTCGATATCCCTTCGCGTCTAGAAATTGGCATTGACTTAAAGTTTTCGTCTGTTAACGATTCTTTCCGAGGAATTAAATCAATTCCCAACGGTCTTCACTTTATTTATTGGAGTTCTGCAAATGAAAGAGTCTCTCAATTACGTACTGGGTTTTTCCATCACTTTGAGAATGATGACATTCTTGTTTATAAGTTAGTAAGTTAATTCTCTTTCCGTGTTTCTTCTTGTCTTAAGTTTTTTTTTATTTTTGTATTTATAAACTCATATCTACAAATATTTCTTCAATTCAAATACAGTTCTGTTCAAATGTATAATTTTACTGATAGCTTGGGCTCAATTAGAATCAGATGGTGCTCAACATTTTTGTAAAACTTGAAACTTTGGAGTTAAAATAGTTGTTAAACTAATTTGGAAACCTAATTTTATTGTATACAAAAATAACTGAAAAGAATGTAATCAGTATTTTGTTGATTAGTCCTTAGACTAGATGATAGGATTCAATTTTCATGAGAAACAATTGCATGAGAAACAATTGCACAGTGACAATTCTTCATCAGGAATTTTGTAAGAGTTCTCTTTGATAAAGGCCCAAAGCTGGGCCGGATTGTTGATCTTTGACAGCTTGCTTCAAATGAGCAAATATAATCAATAATTGTTTATTTCGATGACAGAGCAGGCCACTCAATGTAACTTCATTTCCTTAAGAAATTTCTTTATTTGCCTGGAAGTATGGGAAGCTGAACAAACATGCATAAATACTGCTTATTCTTTCAGGTCGGGTGAAAAATTATCTTGCAAGATACTGGTTATTCCCCACTATTTAAAGTTAAGTTCACTCAAGGTCGTCTATATAATATATAGAAGACCCTAGTCTATTTTAATTATGATTTTTTCTGAAGATAACGTAATGAATGCACTAACATATCTGAGCCTCTTCCAAACAGTCCCACTGGTATATAATGGCTGGAAACTATACTTTGCCTAGTAGATTTCTCACAAACTCCCTTTTGGAGGAATAGGTAATGCTTTTTAGCTTCATCACTGCAAACAATTAACTCACATTCTAAACTTGTATTGTTCTTTACTCTGACACTAACAAGGTCGATTAAACTATTGTTTCTCTGTTTACTTTGGTTGCTTTGGCAGCAATTTTGTCAACAATTTCATATTTAGGAATTCGATAGACAATGGCTCCACTCACAGAGTTTGCTTGTGCCCAGTTTTGTCAAGGTTCTTTGTGAGAATCTATTTGGCATCTGGTGTTTTTTTAATGACGCTTACATTTTTTCATAACTATGGCATTGCATTTAAATTGTATATATTTAATAATCCTGCTGATTGTTAATGCTGAGCCTTTTACAAGACATTTTTCTGATTGTCTATGGCTTGCAAAATATTAAGGTGCAATGTGCGGTTGAAACTCAAATTTCTGTAGGATTGAGACTTAATAGAATGAAAACTAATATGCAAAGATCAGATAGATGAATGTGACGTAGTGTTGCAATGCTTTTGATCATTTCAAAAACTTTAGTCAGGCATAATTTGACTAGTTTTTCACTTTGAACAACAATATCAGCATCACTTTAAGAAAATTAAATTTGTTTATGTATTGAAAGTGTTGTTTTATACATTCAAGCTGCTGGCACGATGATGTTTGCTGTATTTGCTATTGTAAGAGTATTTTCCATTCATTAAATGTGTTCTCTCACAATCATTTTCCACTGTTTCTTTTAGATGGAATCCCTCTGTTGAAACATTTACTGTTGCAAATTCGTCAGAAATAACACGTATTCAAAGCACGTGGAAGCGAGAACTACCAACACTTTCTTCATATCCGACAAACGACCTCAAGAAATGGATTTCTCTTTCAAAGTATATATCCCCGCGTTTAGTGAAAGACGTATGCCCCGCTGATGGTGTGATTACGTCAGCTACGCAACTTTTGCCTTTAGAAGGTTTCACGTCTTCCAAATCACAACCAGCTTCTTCTAAAGTATGTCCTCCTGTGTAATTTATGAAATAGTATATTTTAGAGAGAATCTTTGGAGGAATATCAAAGTATTGCAGAGGCTGAAAAGTGTTTGCCAAAGATGGAAGTTGACCCAAAACATCGCTTAAATTACTCAGAAATCGACCGATCCGTTGCAACTAGTCAGGTTAGTCGTCATATCAATAACAAAAACAGTTGTGAACCATAATAAGCTCTTTATTTAAGCATGGAGTGATACGTTTTCTTGTTGAATTTTCAACGTCTGTTGAAATATTTTGTGGCATAGCATTTGATCAAATTAATTTGGGGGCTAGCATTGCGTCGCAAGTCTCCTATGAAACCGGTTTCCTTAAATCAAGAGACCATTGCTTTTTTCAGGAGTTCCTCCATCATACGAATTCTCCAGGATTATTTTAAAAAGAAATGGAAGAGAAGACACTTTTCTATTGATGTTTTAGCATTTTGAATGCAATTATTAGCTTGAGGGTTATAAGCGGTTGAAGTTTTTTGAGGAAATTTTTCCATTTTTGTTTTATTAGAATACCTCTCATACAACATATTAGAAAACACTATGTTGCAACGAATAGGGTTGTTAAGACTAGTACCATTAACATAATATATTATCTTACAACCAACAAGGTTTTGGAATGCTTCTCCTCTATAATCTATTGTATCAATTGTGTATTTTTAGTTATAGGCATATTATATATATATAAAATGTGTTTTACCTTTGTTTGCGGTTGTAGGAGATAACACATGGAAGTTATTGCAATTACTGAGTTCACATAACTCTCCTGTCCAGCTAAGAATTTTTTATGTAAACCAGTGGCCAATTTTTAAATACTACACAGTTAAATGTATTTAGCATTATCTTTATGCCATTCATTATAACTAATAGTTGATCAATAACATCTATAATAAACATACATGTATTGTAGTCAATATTTTCATGGATCTATTTCTTTATTGTCGACACAACTTATGTACAAAGTCAACTTCAATAATCAACAGCTATCTGAATATATATGTAGTACACTCATAAGGTATTAGAAATGTTGACTTGTATATTTAGTGTGAACGATCTGGCTGTGATCAATCTTATAGTCTTATTCGTTTGTTAGATCGATATTATAGTCAGCGGCCTTTGGATGTACTGGGTGAGCTTCAACTGGCTTTTGTCTGTTTTCTTGTTGGCAGACATTTGGATTCATTTGAGCATTGGCGTAATTTAGTTTCACTGATTTCCCACAGTGATGCTGCTGTTGTCTCTCATCCTCGACTATTTCATATTTTTATTATGATCCTCCATTTTCAGGTATTTGATAGGTTTTGTTGCTTTATGTTGCTTTATTTAATGCTTTATTGTATTTAGATTAAAGAAATTCCAACAGACTTTTTTGTTGACATTGTTACACGTGACAATTTTCTTGTTAGTACTTTACACGTCCTGTTTTCCAACATTTCTCAGCATGAAGGCAATGAAGAATTACAGAAACGTGCTCAGAGTTTTAAAGTTTATGTAACTCGACATTTTAAATGGGACTTTTCTAAAGAGCCTGATGACTGGGCACCAGTTGTAGTAGAAAATATTTAGCTATTTTATATGTATATCAGGAAACTTTTCTTTTGTCGTTTGAGACCAAAAATAACGCAAATTCGGATAGTTCGCAACTTTGCATATAACTTTATACAAAACTCACTTTCGTGAGAAATTTTGACACACTGTCGTTTTTGTAACTTTGGCCGTTAATCTCAGTAGCCATAGTCGAGTGTTCGTCGAAGAAGTCCAATTGTGTAATACTACATATTAAACACACGCTTAAACCTAGTATGAAGTTTCTAAAACACATTAATGTAATTTTATCAAAATTCTTTGCTACAAAAAAGGAAAGTGTCAGTAAGGAGAAAGTTATGTTACCACGTGTTTCAGAATAACACTGCTTAACACAACTAATTAACAAATGATCAAATTTATATATAACTTCGCAATAACTTGGTAGATGTAATTTTTATTTATATTCATCGTTTTTGTTTAAGCTTAGCTCAATTAATTCAATGTAGATTGATTCCATGGTGTTTAGTTTAAAATTATTTTATAAGTGAATTTCATGTCACAGATCTTTAAGTGATCTGAAATTGTTGATTGTGTTCTTATTATTGAAAACCTTGATTCTTTCGAAGTATTTTTAATTTGATATGATACTTTGGAAGGCTTGTCAATCATAGTTTCCATCCTATATCCTATTAGATGTTTTAATTGGTGGCTTCTAAGTATAATGAGTGATAGAGTAATTATTTTCAGATCTTTCTGTAATTTAATTGTATGCTACGATGTTCAATGTTAAACTTTAATTGTGTAAGTATTATATTTTTTTATTGCTTAGCAAGTTTTCTAGTTTTCCGTTTATAATTAATACGACGATATACAGTCCTGGAAATGTGTATTCAACCACCTTGCTATTTTGAATAAATAATGATAATTCATTGGATAGAGTGTGCGTAAAATTATAACTAATTGTTACTTTGACTGAGAAGAGAAAATCCGTATATTTATTACCATAAAATATGTAGAATAACATTGGCTATTAATTTTTAATCAAAATTAGAAAACTTGTATTGAAAAAATGTATTCGGCTACCTGAAAAAATTTTAACAAGTGAGCAAATTCAAAAAAAATTAAATTGGAAATATGAGACGTAAATTAAAAATTGATGCAATATAAGTACGTAGCAACAAAATTCTCTCTTCTAATATTTTGTAGGGTCTCCCTTTCAGAGAATAACAGCTTCAAGGATTAAAGCAAAAATCTTTCAATAAAGCTGTTGAGAATTGCATAGAATTCTTTCCTTATTGCGCTCCACGGCTCGCCTTCAGTGTGAAGAGTAGCCGAATTGTTTCATTTCTTTTGAGCTATAACATGGAGCACCATCCTCCTGATATATTAAATCACTTGTAAGAAGTGGCAAGAGTTCCTTTTCTAGAGTCCAAGCATATTGATAACTTCGAGAGTACCAGGGATGTGAACAATCTTGCTTTCATATTGCACCCCATACCATGACAGTCTTCCCACCATATTTCATGATCCCCAAGTAAATTGAAACAAGAATTTGAACTTCTGCACAGTTGGTCTTTTTATAGACAGTATAGCTCAAATCTTGACTCATCTGAAAATATAACATTAGACCAATGTTCAAACGAATTGTTTCTCATCAACTTGGCCCACTTCATCCTGCGTAATCTTTGCTTTGAGGTTAAGACAATTGAGTACTTCTTCTGGATGTTTAGCACAGTTTTTGCTTTACGAGGTGACAATCAGCCCATTCATTGAGAAGTTCTTCTGAAGTCTTAATGGAATTTCGCTTTGAAAGGCGCACAAGAGCTGACTGGGAAGTTTTGGAGGTATTCTTTGGACTTCTGCACTTGGGCTTGGGGCAGTGATGTTTTCAGAAGTTAGACGCTGATAATATCCTCGACAGTACTTTGAGGTCGTTCTACAAGTTGATCTATATTACATTGACTCATCCCTTCCAAATGTTTGGTGATAATAAACTCGTGGATGGCAATAGGTATGTAACCAGGCATCATATATGGCGAAGAAAGACTGTTATTAGATATTTTCACAATAAAAAGACTGAAAAAACCTCAGCCAATGAAATGTTTTACAGATTCTCTGATTTGGTCTGAAGTGGCCGAATACATTTTTCCAAGAAAAAGTTAACGAACCACAACCATTGTAGGATTTTTCTTTGAGATTTAAGATAAACTGATAATTATTTCTCAACATTGATGAATTCCTCTTTCTGCAACACCAAATCTAATTCAAAATTTCCTTGGCGTCAATTTTTTTGGAAATACTTATGACACATCATGGGTGGCCGAGTTCATTTTTCCAGTACTGTATGTTGGATATTCATTGTGCTAAATAATTGATCTATGAAGCTCTTAATAATTTTCATCAATAAAAAAATTTCGATTTATCAAATCTTAGATTATAGATTGGATTGAAAGTAATTTATTAATTCGAATTTATTGGAATATTGTAATATGAAGAAAAAGAAATCTTTATTCAGAAATTACTTTGACAATATGCAATTATACTGATAGCAACTCTGAATGCGTCAATAAACAGTTTAAAAAACAATACAAAATAGAAAATTGCACCAATGAGCTATGGCGTTTTAATTTGTTAGTTAAATAATCCTGGGTGTAAAATTTGAAACCCCTCCATTTGAATTAAATTATTTCTTTTCTAGAGTTATAGTAATATCGTTTGACACTGTTTTTGAATATCTTTAAATTATTCAGTAACTTTAATTCTCTAGGTAAGTGATTCCAAAGTTTTATAGAGGCATTAATGAATGAATTTCTCATTATTTTCTTATTACAAAGAACTGATTTAATATTTTGAGTGCACTTGTATTTGTGTTCTTTATTTGATTTTTCTATATTTAGTATTTTTGTCTTTTGATGTAAGTGCATATATTTTTAAAAAATAGCGATAAAAACCGCTAGGTTCTTCTACGAATTGTTTGATCGGATTCGCCCCATTTTTTTTATTTACGCTGGCTAACTGATTTAAACTAAAGTATTTACATAATCTACTTTGGCGGCTATAACTTATTTGTTGATACGAATCGTCGACCATCAAGTGTTCTAAAGAAACAAAGTACGATTAGAGCTTTTTTAATAGTAAAGTTATAATAAAATGTCCCTCAATTTTGATTCGATTCACTCCGCATGACGGTGGGTCATTTGGTTAGGGCATTCGTTTATGTGTAACGTATTACACCACAAAAACAAAGCATTATATTCTGCTTGCTGAAACAAATAATACATCTTATAATTTTCATTCATCCGAATGTCTTTTCTGACCACTGCATTATATCTATTGAGTTCTGAATCGTCATAGAATAACATCACGAAGTAGATAAAAGCTCGTGAAAAGAACTAATTATATAAACAATTATGAATCGGCATCCGCTTCAGGAATTAAATTTTTTTCAGCTTTATCTCTAAAATTTTACCCCGAAAGAAAAATTATAATAAATTAAATTCCAGGAGCAATTCAAGCATATCTGCACATCGTACACCTTGGATAAATTACATTTGCAAAGGATTGATTTACGAAAAAGTATTCCATATAAAATATTTAAATATTCTAAAACTCAAAATTTATTGCATATTAAGAAGCCAGAAATGTCTTCAACAAACATAGCAAGGCTTTCAAGAGACACATTAGAAATAAATAGGTTCTATTCAGAATCTAGAAAATGCCCCTCTTATCAGAATTAGACATGATATTTATGGAAACCATGCTCTTACATGCAGTAGCAGAGATGCTAATAAAATCCCAGCAAGATCTCTAGAGTCTCCTCATTAGATCGAAATAAAGAATGCTGTAAATCGTATTAAGTGATTGTGTAAATTTGTAGATAATTTTTCTTAATCATTTTAATGTTGATTTATACCATTTTTCCAAAAATTTACTTTAAAATGTAATAATTTAAATTAATTTTGTAAATTTATCGATTTTTTAAATATTGTAATATTGATTTCCTACTAAAATTCTTTTGAAACTTTAAAAACAATTCATAAACTTAAGACAACAAATCAGTAGATCCTTTGTGGACAGTTAAAATCACCGCAGATATAATTGTTAATACCTTAAATTATATTTTTAACATACGAATAAAAAACAATTCGGGATTATATCAGTGGAACTTAGAATTTTGGTATAGACGGATGTTCAGTTCAAATGCTTTTTTACTGTTTAGATAACAATTGAAGATGAATGGGGTAAAAAATACTTGTGCGTTTTAAAATGTTGTTTTAACAGCTTTAATTAGATTTTTAGTACTTTTTGTGAGATTTGATTTATTCTGCATTAAGTCGTTGTGACAATTGTGATGAGAATTTTTTCTCGGACTCTTCTTGAAGGTACTGTTTAATTACATGTGGGTGTTCATCAATTGTAGCTCCTGGGTCACTATATGATTATCGATTAGATGGTTTGCTCTCAAGTCTCTAGATGGTTAGCTCTCAGGTCTCTATGTAGATGATTGTAAGATTAAGAAGTCGGTGTTAGGTTTAATCACTTGAGGTTTCTTATCTTATCTTAAGGTGAGCTATTTGTGGAGCTGGTGATGTGGTGGCGTTTCCAACATTAGAATGTTACTGCGTTTCTGTGTCTGCTGATAATTTTCTTTCTTTTTCAGAAATAATCTTCGTTTAACAATTCCTGAATAAGGAATAGTTCAGACTTTTCAAGATGTAAAAAGGGGGCTACAAGTTCGCTATGAGAGGAATTCACAAAATATTTTGAGAAAGGACCACTCGTGAGCATCAACTGTCCTGATAGAAATAACCGTAGCTACAGAAAATTGGAGATCATCACTGGAAACAAATAAGTTCATAGCTATTGCTTATTTAGATTCCTCCAAAGCTTTTGATTCGATGATTCATACCATACTACGACATGCATATTCAACTATAACAAATCCATACATATGCAATTGAGTCTATAGCATTAAATTGAAACAAATTATGTACGTATTTCAGAATGCATAGACTGCTCATAAATTAAGGTAAAGATGAATTTTGTTTTTTTTGCAGCCTGCTAAATGTAATTAATCTCAATAATAATAAATTCAATTACAAATAATTTCAATAAATTAGGAGTAATTTTTTACTCGGAGCTAAATTTTGAATTTCCCATTAATGCAATAGTTCGAAAACTAGCTATCGGTATAATTACAACTTGTGCTATAATTTAATTTTCTTATGCATTTATAATTAGTCATCTAAATGCTTCTTATATTATTTTATTTACTGATATAAAAGACGCTTTCTTAAGAAACTTACCATACAATTAAGATGGGTTTTAAATGTTTCAAAGAAAAATTCTTTCCAAGACAGTTTGCAATTTGAATATTATGTTGAGAACTTTCTACCTTACAATATGACTTCAATCTCTGTTTTAATTCATAAACAGAACAAATCAAAACATTTTACCTGCATCAAGTAACGAAAAAAAATTTGAAGCAATCATTCATTATCCGAATGTGGAATTCATTAGCAAAGAAATTAAAAACATCGAAAAATTAAGTAAATTAACATTTACTCAAAAGTATTTTTCAGGTCAATCATGGTTAGGATACAAATGTTACAATAATTATTCAACAGCCCGTACTTGAAATGACATATTAGGAATTTATTCTTAGCCTAGTAGATTTATTGTATAGTTATTTCTTGTTTTGTTTGTAGTTGTATGTATGCTTGTATATTTTTTTGACGATATTCAGATAAATTGCCAGTTTGTAATTTGTAATATTTACCTGAATAAAGAATATCTAATCTCATTCTTAGACTTTGTCTTTGATGTGTTATGGTAATAAACATTTATTTTTAATTAAGAAGGCAGTGGACTTCTTCTTTTATTTCTATGGAATGCTTATACCAAGATTGAGGTCTGAAATCACCAACTAAAACAATATTGTTTCAATGTCCTTGGATTGAAATTATAAATTAGAAAACATCTCCAGGCTTGATGTTATGTGAGATATTTCACAAAACAACAAAGTTATTGAATGTTTTAATAAACTGAGTTCTATGCCGTTTATTTACTCATAATTTACTGGTGGCGTATGTATTTAAACATAAGCATATATAGTTAACCCAAATCCAATGTTTTCAAATGCGCTTCATTGTGTGAAACCTGTACCTACAGATGACGTTAAGCAATATGAAAACTGAAGATGCTTCCATATATTGTTAACATGAAGGTGGTGACGATATTGAAGCCTTTCTGTTTAGTTTTTGGTGAACAGACGATGAACATGACCTACTCAAACCACGGCCTGGAACCTTGCAGCAAGACCTTTAAAAATCAAGGCCAACCTGCATGATTCAAATATGAATCTTGGTCAATATATTTTATAGGAATTTTATAAAATTTAAATGTTGCAATGTATCTACCAATAAATTTAACCTTTTTATTATAGAATAGAATAGAATAGAATTTCTTATTAAGTGTAGTACATTGGCATAATTTTTCACCTCAACAAAAGCTGCTAATACTACAGTTAATGCGTCAATAACAACATAAAATAAACAAAAACTATAAAAACATAATAACAAAAAACATGCATTCCGAATTATCAGTTTACCCAGTTTATTGCTAATTAATGATATCTTTTAAAGAACTGGAATCCTTTCCATGATGTAGAACCTATTTTAGGGATATATTGTTTAAGGAGGTAGTTATTAATTTGATTTTTAAATTTAATTCGCTTT
>CABFPE010000114.1:1214560-1225253 GCA_900660155.1 Hofstenia miamia | reverse complement strand
ATCCATGAAAATATTGACTACAATACATGTATGTTTATCATAGATGTTATTGATCAACTATTAGTTATAATGAATGGCATAAAGATAATGCTAAATACATTTAACTGTGTAGTATTTAAAAATTGGCCACTGGTTTACATAAAAAATCTTAGCTGGACAGGAGAGTTATGTGAACTCAGTAATTGCAATAACTTCCATGTGTTATCTCCTACAACCACAAACAAAGGTAAAACATATTTTATATAATATGCCTATAACTAAAAATACACAATTGATATATATATACAATAGATTATAGAGGAGAAGCATTCCAAAACCTTGTTGGTTGTAAGATAATATATTACGTTAATGGTACTAGTCTTAACAACCCTATTCGTTGCAACATAGTGTTTTCTAATATGCTGTATGAGAGGTATTCTAATAAAACAAAAATGGAAAAATTTCCTCAAAAAACTTCAACCGCTTATAACCCTCAAGCTAATAATTACATTCAAAATGCTAAAACACCAATAGAAAAGTGTCTTCTCTTCCATTTCTTTTTAAAATAATCCTGGAGAATTCGTATGATGGAAAAACTCTTGATAAAAGCAATGGTCTCTTGATTTAAGGAAACAGGTTTCATAGGAGAGTTGCGACGAAATGGTAGCCCCAAATCAATTTGATCAAATGCTATGACACAAAATATTTGAACAGACGTTGAAAATCGTTCCAAAATTCAACAAGAAAACGTTGTCTTCAACAGGGATTGTCTTTTACATCATTGCAACGTATTCTGAAATTCAATTGACTCATGTTCCAGCCCCCACACTGCAAATCGCGGATATTTTTTGTTGTAGATTTTGGAAAAAAACGTATCATTCTATGCTTAAATAAAGAGCTTAGTATGGTTCACAACTGTTTTTGTTATTGATATGACGACTAACCTGACTAGTTGCAACGGATCGGTCGATTTCTGAGTAATTTAAGCGATGTTTTGGGTCAACTTCCATCTTTGGCAAACACTTTTCAGCCTCTGCAATACTTTGATATTCCTCCAAAGATTCTCTCTAAAACATACTATTTCATAAATTACACAGGATGACATACTTTAGAAGAAGCTGGTTGTGATTTGGAAGACGTGAAACCTTCTAAAGGCAAAAGTTGCGTAGCTGACGTAATCACACCATCAGCGGGGCATACGTCTTTTACTAAACGCGGGGATATATACTTTGAAAGAGAAATCCATTTCTTGAGGTCGTTTGTCGGATATGAAGAAAGTGTTGGTAGTTCTCGCTTCCACGTGCTTTGAATACGTGTTATTTCTGACGAATTTGCAACAGTAAATGTTTCAACAGAGGGATTCCATCTAAAAGAAACAGTGGAAAATGATTGTGAGAGAACACATTTAATGAATGGAAAATACTCTTACAATAGCAAATACAGCAAACATCATCGTGCCAGCAGCTTGAATGTATAAAACAACACTTTCAATACATAAACAAATTTAATTTTCTTAAAGTGATGCTGATATTGTTGTTCAAAGTGAAAAACTAGTCAAATTATGCCTGACTAAAGTTTTTGAAATGATCAAAAGCATTGCAACACTACGTCACATTCATCTATCTGATCTTTGCATATTAGTTTTCATTCTATTAAGTCTCAATCCTACAGAAATTTGAGTTTCAACCGACAATCAGAAAAATGTCTTGTAAAAGGCTCAGCATTAACAATCAGCAGGATTATTAAATATATACAATTTAAATGCAATGCCATAGTTATGAAAAAATGTAAGCGTCATTAAAAAAACATCAGGTGCCAAATAGATTCTCACAAAGAACCTTGACACAACTGGGCACAAGCAAACTCTGTTAGTGCAGCCATTGTCTATCGAATTCCTAAATATGAAATTGTCTACAAAATTGCTGCCAAAACAACCAAAGTAAACAGAGAAACAATAGTTTTATCGGCCTTGTTAGTGTCAGAGTAAAGAACAATACAAGATTGTAATGTGAGTTAATTGTTTTCAGTGATGAAGCTAAAAAAGCATTACCTATTCTTCCAAAGGGAGTTTGTAAGAAATCTAAAAGTCAAATCATATTGTTTCCAGCCATTATATACCAGTGGGACTGTTTGGAAGAGGCTCAGATATGTTAGTGCATTAATTACGTTATCTTCAGAGAGAAACATAATTAAAATAGTCTAGGGTCTTCTATATATTATATAGACGACCTTGAGTGAATTTAACTTTAAATAGTAGCAAAAAAGCAGCATCTTGTCAGGTAATTTTTTACACAACCTGAAAGAATAAGAAATATTTATGCGGGTTAGTTCAGCTTCCCATACTTCCAGGCAAATGCAGAAATTCCTTAAGGAAATGAAGTTACATTGCTACCAGAGTGGGCTGCTCAGTTAACAACCTGGAACAGCTTTGGGCCTTTATCAAAGAGAACTCTAACAAAATCCCTGATGAAAAAATTGTCAAACTGTGCGATTGTTTCTCATGACAACTGAATCCTATCATCTAGTCTAAGGACTAATCAACAAAATACTGCTTACATTCTTATCAGTTATTTTTGTATACAATAAAATTAGGTTTCCAAATTAGTTTAACCACTATTTTAACTCCATAGTTTCAAATGTTGCAAACATATTGAGCGCGATCTGATTCTGAATTACTGTTGGTTAAACGTCTTACATTAGCAGTTAATAATGATTTGAAACTAATGTTTAAAAGTGTTATGCATCTAGTAAATGTCCTTGCAATAATTCTAATAAAGTGCGCAATTCTAATTGAGCCCAAGCTATCAGTAAAATTATACATTTGAACAGAACTGCATTTGAATTGAAGATATATTTATTAGATTTGTGTTTATAAATACAAAAATAACAAAACTTAAGACAAGAAGGAACATGGAAAGAGAACTAACTTACTAACTTATAAACAAGAATGTCATCATTCTCAAAGTGATGGAAAAACCCAGTACGTAATTGAGAGACTCTTTCATTTGCAGAACTCCAATAAATAAAGTGAAGACCGTTGGGAATTGATTTAATTCCTCGGAAAGAATCGTTAACAGACGAAAACTTTAAGTCAATGCCAATTTCTAGACGCGAAGGGATATCGAGAAACGCAACTCCACCGCTCATGTAACTAAATCACTTGCGATATGACAATAACATATAATATTATGACAAATGGCGATTCATTGCCTGATGATTTACAATATCACAGCCAGTTGTTACTGAATACAATTTATAGCATTTTCATTCAACAGTATTGAGTGATTCATCAATTATCTGCTCTATAATTTATCAACCACGATACTGCCATTTTACTGCATAACGCCGCTGTCTTTACTTATTAGTAAATAATGAGAATTATAGCTGCACAGTGCATTTGAAAGTAAGACAAATATAAAAGACACTAGACAAACTACAAAAATGGAATTCATATATCTTGCACTTAAATAAGTTCACAATAGGAATCATCGACTGGATTGACTTTCTATAGATCGAGCCACAACCTTTTTTATGATTCGTCCATTCTTTCTGGAACTTCTTTTGCCTAAAATATATATATTAATGAAAAGTTTATAGCGAAGTCTTATAAAGTTTTTAAAGCTTGGCTAGAAAACACACTTAACGAGAATCAAAGATGATATGACTCAGACTTGCCAACGAGCCAACATTTCCAAGCTCGGCTCGTTTAAATTTTGTGTAAGTTCAGCTCGACTCGCCATATAAAATCTTTGAATGAGGCTCGTTTTAGCTAGGTATTTTTTTAAAAATATTGTGCTCAAATAATTTTTACATAACTCTTCCTATTATTTAATAAACATTTCTTAAATAAGATTATAGGAAAGGCATACTGACTGCAAAAATAAGAAAAATCTCCATAATTAAATTAACAAGCAGAACTATAAACTTGTTTTGCCTAAAATAGGCTCTTTGTATATCAAATACTGTGCTCAAGCTCGGCTCGTTGACAAGTCTGGTATGACTAGCCTAAAACCTAGCAATTTAAAAAAAAAAGATTTATAATTTTTTACTGAAGAAACAAACCAACCTCGTCGTCATCGATGAACCCATCGTTTTGACTTTCGAGTTGCTTGTGAACCCGCATTTCATTTCGACGTTGTCTTTGTTCTGCACCGATCTTTCTCTTTTCTTCTCGTTCTGCGGATTCCATTTGATTTTCAACCTGCCTACGCTTCTTTTCTGCTTCTTTGGCCATATGCTCGCTCATTTCTCGAAAAGAAGCCTCTTCTGCACGCAAACTACTGGCTCGCGATTCCATTTGCTGACAAACATCCTCTAAGCGAAAGTTACTGTCGACTAAGCTTGTGAATTCTGCTTCAAGGGCGGTTAACCGGCTTCCAGCATCTTGCTGTTCAGATTTTCGTTCCCAATTTATTTCCTAAATCGAATAATATTAACATAACAAATGCATGTACTACATTGCATAATGCATGTTGTCTTAAATAAAGCAAACTCAGATTTACTTGAATCGATGAGCGAATAGTAGTGTGTTGCTTCTGTAATTGATCGACAAGAGACTCAAGGTATGAGCAATAAGTTTTCCAAGCATTAGTCCCATAACGAGCAAGAAGATTTAAGTTTACTAAACGAGTTGACTGATGTTCCAACTGAGCCTGCGAATTGCGTAGAGATTCTGCCCATGCGCCCAAATCACTTTTCTGACCAGCAGGAGGACCAGGCAGCTCACACCGCTTCATATTAAGAAGCTCCATTGGCTGTCGAGCGGCGACACGCTCCATTTCTGTACGAAAAACTTCAGTTTCAAACCTAAACATAACTTAAGCTAAATAAAATTTAACTAGGTACAAAAGATCGTTTTTCTCAAATAATTGCAATTAAACAAAATTTAAAAACTATAATTTCCAACCTAAGTTATATCAAATAAAATTTCAAAAAAAAATTACTTAGACGTGTCTATGAGAGGTAAGTGATCCAGATAATTTTTTGTAGGACGATAGCGTCTGCATTCTTCATCTATCAAAGCTAGCGCAGCCTCCCGCACTCCGGGTTCATCATAGCCCGCATCAAAGTAAGGAAGGGCGTCAATATACACCCGTTCAGAATCGCCCATGCCCTAAAATATATTTCAAATGAATTTTTATGCAAAATACTAGAGAAATCTAAATAACAAGCAATTATAGTGATAGATTTGATTCATTGGTTCCAAAACCTCTAAATATTGATGTGCCACAGATGCATGTTTTTTGATCGCTTAAAATAGACTAAATTTTCCGAAAACAATTGCTTTTGGAAGTAACAAATTACCATAAAAATGACAAGTTGATTAATTCTACAGTTGTGAATAGCACATTTATCAAATTTACATTTTTAAAAAGATAAAGTTGATGATTGAAGAAGCAAGAACCGCTAATAAAAAGTTTAAAACGATTTTGAAAGTCATCAGCTCGGGAGAAAATTCTCAGAAAAGAGGTTTACGAAAAGTACAGGTTATGCAAAAATAGACTGTTGGAATAAAGATTTTGGAAAAGTATTTGAATAATAACGAAAAGACCGTAATGGAGGTTAATACAATAGAAAATAATAAACAATACAAATATACTAGAAAGAACATTTATAATAAATAAGGAACGAACACGGATTACAAAATTAAAGCGAGGAACAAAAGAGCACCGAACAAAGGAGTAGATCTTGAGAAGATCTTGCTGGTTTATACAAAACTATCTTAACTGAAAATCTCTTTTGAAAGAAGTCCGGTTTTTGTTTTGTATTTAATATGTGTATTCTCAACCAGTGTTTTCAATACTTTTACAAAAAATGTGCGCAAAAAGAGGAACAAAGAAGGAAGGAATAATTTTTTTGGCGTGCAAAGCGGGAAGTATATGTTAGGAAGACATCATAATTTTTCGTCAAAATTTGCAGAACAATTTTAAGAAAAGATCCATGCAAAAATAGTTTATTTAAAAAAACGATCTCTGAGTTATATCTAAAAATATCATTAATTGATAGGTTGATGATAACCTCATTATTCTATTGGAAAGAAATTTGATGGTGTTAGATTTATATTTTCAATCACTATAACATAAGAATGGAAAATAGAAGTTTTATTTAATTTTTTTTAAATCATTAAAAACCAATGTTATTAAATAGACAAAAAACATAAGATTACTCTATTTGTATTAATAACTTTTTATAGCGCCATTGTAAAATCTCATTCAATTTCCCATAAATATCACAATTTCTAATGATGACTAAACTATAGTCGAAATGCTCAAGAACTACGGAGCGCCGTTTTTGCTGCATGAGCTTTAGATAACTTTACTATCTGAACACAATGTACGGAATGGAATGAATTTAAAGTTTTTACGAAAATATTAATTTTTTTGAAAAAAGTAAATTTTTACATGCATTTGGGGACAGGAATATTTTCTATCACAGATGTTTACCATAAATAGTGATCATATTTAACCATAGATATCAAAGGATTTCCAAATTTCGTACTAGGCTAAGAGAAAATTATTTGAAAATTATAAAACTAACGTTAAAGATACACTGTGCTATTTAGAATAAATCTAAAACAGGAGGAAAATATGATGCTAGCGTATCAAACAAAATCAAATGAATTTATTATGTATCCAAAAAAATATTATTGTATTACGAGATTCATAACACCATCCCCCATTTTAAATGTTCAATCTAAAGAATGAATTGCTAGTAGCAAAGCGAAGTGTTATAATGCTGTTGATTGGTGGGTAAGAAAATTACCATAGAATCCCGTGAAGTTTTTGAATTTCATTGTCGTTCTCAATAATATCGATTCATTATTATATCAATCACACAATAATCATTGATGACTGAATTAAAATGGACACGGCTGCTTTTTTGAAGTGAGTTCACACGCGCTCGAAGTTAGTGAAGCAAACCGCAAATGAAAAAAAATTGGAACTAAAAAAGAACATTTTTTTTCATTTTTTGTACATTAATTAGAGCTACAACTGCAATTCATTCGAATTATATTATAACTGTAACTGATACAACAATTATGCAATTTCAGTTCACAACACTAATACCAGGAATCTTTATAAATCCTTAGACATGTTTGTAATATACAAGTAACTGTAATTTTACCGACTACATACAGGTATATGCTAATAGGTAGTATTCTATAGCTACTAAAGATTACGAACGATAAATTTTTCGTATTCCATTCATCAGAATACTATTAGGCAGACTTCTCAGATGTCCAGTGTTCAAGCTGCAGTCTCGAATTGCCGGCAGTTTGAACTTAGAGTTGGGTGTTTTACAGCAGTAAACTAATATCGCTTATGCTCCAGATATGTACACAATCATTTCTTGTTACATGTAAATCAGGATTTGCGTAGTGTTTATCAAAATTTAACATAGTATAGTTAATCATATGTATGTAATGCTTTGAATTCTGTTTAATTAGAGCAAGCAATTTTGAAATAATTTTAGCATTCACAGACTAACTAGAAAAATTTTCTGTATAACATGTAGCTGACATCAACTGTTACATCAAATCAGGACATCATCTAATCTTGATAAATATTTGAAAAGAAGAAGACTCTATCACATCAACAAAAGAAGCTACTTTGCATATCATACAATGAAACATAACATTAGTTTTTATACTACATCAAAGCTTTCAAAATCATATTTTTAAAACATGACATAAAAATGTAAAATTGATCACTATTTCATCCGGCAGACCAAATCATAAGGATATAAAATGGTTTGATAAAATGTTCCCAAAAAAACGAATGATGGCAACGTCGGTGGCGGACTACCCACGAGTGGTACAGGGTCAATTTTCCAAATTTCACCACATCTACTGNCACCGGACCTGAACACCATGAAATACAGCATCAGGTCAATTCTTGAGGCTATGGTCAGCTCAAAGTCTCATAACAGTCTCAATTCTCGGAAGCAGATAATTCGTAAAGAGTAGGATCGAATGTCGATGGCGGAAAATTTCCCGAAACGCTTGCAGCTGTGTATCAGTGGGAAGGGTGGATACTTCGAATCTATTTGAAGGTGAGCCTTCTGTTAGTCAGTGCAACATTTGTGTATCGTTTCATGTGATAATAAAATAATTCTGTTGATGAATAATTGTTGTTTTTTACCCTGTACAAAATTTGTGCTTAATACTAATTTCTAATGGAATTTTTCATGTCAGTACAGAAATTCACATACTTGACCTGTGAATGATTTTTATTAAAATTATTACATTATAAATGATTACATAAATTTTTAATATCACTCAAAAACCACTTCAGAATGCCTCAGATCGCACTATTTTGGAAGGCCTACGATTAGGTTAATTACAACTCAGGTACATTTAAAAGCTAAAATAACTTACGATGCAGAAGTATTCTTAATGCTCGTACTCGTACTTCGTAATTATTATAAACTTAGTTTCAGCAGAATTCGCTTAATAAATTCAAGTATTTTTTAATTAATATTAATCTTAAAAATAATTTTAATAGTGAAATTATAATTTTGCTTCTCAAATATTAATAATATTATTTAATTAGTGCGTTTCATATTATAATTTTAAGCGTATGAAATTTACAATTGTTGATATTGAAATAAGCAAATTTTAGTATATTGTGCAAATTGCATCAGTTGAGAGATTACATAATTTTCAGACTTAATTACCTATTATATATATATATGACAACTACATTGATTCGGCATATTATTACAATAACTACTCCATCACCTATTACACCAGTCAGATTTAATTGTGCACTATAATTAATTCTAATATTAAATGTGCCAAAATATGCCTTCAATATCAATTATTGGACATTTATGTAATTTATTTAGCCGCTGAAGGCATGCACGACAAAAAAATAAGAACAAGTCAAGTTTTACGGCAGCGAGGACAGTCCCAGGAGATGAAATGAAAAATTGTAGAAGGGCTCAGCAAAGAGGAAGCTCGGTGGCGGGGAAAAGAAATCAATCGCTGTTGGAGGGTTGAGAGTCAAGATGTAATTAGCAGCAGTACAAGCACGATTGAAAAACGAGTGAAGGGTGCGATGTTTCTTGGGACGACGAATGGAGAAAGTGATAACATCATCAGAGCGAGTGAAGTGGAAATTAGAGAACTTAATGAAATCAAAAGGATCAAGATCCAATTTGCGAGTGAGCAGTCGATTGAACAGGAGGAGATCACAGGCATGGAAGTAGAGTGACAGCGGGAGAGTGGAGAATTTGAAGAGTGTTTTTGTATGGCAAGGAAGAGATCCATTTGAAAGCCCGCTTCTGGAACCGTTCCATGAAGTGGAACAAGGCACGAGAAGGCCACCAACAAGGAGAAGCGTAGAGAAGAATGGCGTGAGGAATGGACTTGAACAAATAGAGTTTCACAGCAGCCGAGGAATCAAAGGGAATATTCGCGGAAGGGGGCAAAGTGTGAGAATTTTGCTTTGTGGAGGCGCAAAGACACATGTCCAGACCTATTTGAACTCCAAAAAGAGTATGAGGAGAAAAGTTCACAGAAAGGCAGATTAGAAGGGGGGATACAGAAATCGAAATACCCCATGTCTTGGTTGGGCTAAAATCAAGATGGTTAACAGAAGAACAAGTAGACAAAAGCTCAAAATCAGAGGTAATATTGGAGGCAAAAGAACTACCAATATCCTTAGCAGTTTTGCATGCGTGGATTTAGAGGAACCTGGTGCATTAAAGTGTCCCTCACTCTACTTTGTAGCACGCATTTAGCTTAAAATACAAAATGCATTTTCCAATTTCTAATCAGAGGTCTATTACCGAAAGTGTCACTCTCTTTGCTTATCGCGCACACTAAATTGCAACTTTTAAAACAATTATGTGCTAAATCTGAGTATATAAAGTGTCACTCTCTTTGCTAGTCGCACACACTAACATATTTTTATATTTTATTACAATATAGAAATGCTAGTAATTCAGTTTTAGAGAGAGATTTTGTTCTCGCTCTTAAGGTGATTTGCTTGCTTTTTACACTTCTTCATTTTAAATATATATATATATATNATCTCCTGTGACTGTCCTCGCTGCCGTAAAACTTGACTTGTTTTTATTTCTTGTTGTGTATGCCTTCAGCGGCTAAATAAAGTCATTGATTATTATTATTATTATTATTATTATGTAATGCTTTGAATTCTGTTTAATTAGAGCAAGCAATTTTGAAATAATTGTAGCATAGAGCAAAAATGCCAAAACGCAAATGTACATTCACAGACTAACTAGAAAATGAGTTTCTCTATTTAAAAAAGTTAGATTTAGAAAAATTTTCTGTATAACATGTAGCTGACATCAACTGTCACATCAAATCAGGACATCATCTAATCTTGATAAATATTTCAAAAGAAGAAGACTCTATCATATCAACAAAAGAAGCTACTTTGCATATCATACAATCAAACATAACATTAGTTTTTATACTACATCAAAGCTTTCAAAATCATATTTTTAAAACATGACATAAAAATGTAAAATTGACCACTATTTTATCCGGCAGACCAAATCATAAGGATATAAAATGGTTTGATAAAATGTTCCCAAAAAAACGAATGATGGCAACGTCGGTGGCGGACTACCCACGAGTGGTACAGGGTCAATTTTCCAAATTTCACCACATCTACTGAATAGCCGCCATACTCAGGTATATTTAAAAGCTAAAATAACTTAAGATGCAGAAGTATTCTTAATG
>CABFPE010000114.1:1088988-1103935 GCA_900660155.1 Hofstenia miamia | reverse complement strand
AAGCATAAAAATCTGCCAAATTTAACAAAAATTTAAACTTTTAAAGTTAAGTATAATTTTGAAATAATACTTTTTTAAATCATAAAGAATCTCTTCTGCTCAATTGTAACTTTTTTATCTGACAGATAATTTGAAGGTGTCCAAATATTCATAAATAAATTATTTTGAAAATTTGCTTACCAAGTATATTATAATTTTTCAAAAATTTAATATTTCAAAAAAGCTTTTTGCAATTCTGTTCTTTATATAAAAATGATCAAGTAATCAAAATGACAAAGTGAGTTCTATTTGCAAGCATCTGCTTGAATCTTAAATTATCACATTTTTAGTTGCTCAAATTAGTATTAATGGTTGTTTTTATGATGTTATTGGTTGCTGCAACAACCAAAAGTATTCAACAACCATAAACAACGTAAAAAAAACCAAAATTGTTATCTGGGTCTATGTACACCCTGATATGTTGTTCTGTACACTTTTTTGAAATTTGAGTGTACATAGCAACATATTATAACTATATATATATATATATATTATACAGTACTGATTTGTCATAAATATTTCAATGAAATGGATGCCAAGAATGTCATAGTTATTTTTATATTATATTTGGGACTGCACAAAGAAGAATTCATCAATATTGAGACATAATAATCACTGTTTACTTTAAATCTCAAGGAAAAATGCTCTAATGCTTGTAGTTAGCTGATCTTTTCTTGGAAAAATGTATTCAGCCACTTCAGACCAAATCAGAGAATCTGTAAATAATTTCATTGGTTGAGATTTTTTTAAATCTATTTATATTGAAAATGTTGAACAACAGTCTTTCCTTGCCATATATGATGCCTGGTTACAATTTTCTCATTTGTTAAAATTTTTTTCAGTTTGCTGAATACATTTTTCCAATAAAAGTTTTCTCTTTTTGATTAAATATTAAGGTGTTGTACTCCCTAGAATTGGTGGTGTAACAATAATCTTAAGAAAATATCTATTAGGTCCATTTGCATTTTGAATTTTACATTTTTTCTGTAAGAGGGGAATTGAAAACTGCAAGGCAGAGGAAAAAAATTTAATTTGGGTGTCACCTAATTTGTATATCATGTGATTTGATAGAAACAAAGAAATACATTAAAAATTCAGCATTTCCAAAATATCATTTGATAGGAGCAACAGAACCTTTTCAAACTTGGTACACACTGAAAGGAGTGTATACAGTACAATCTGTACTAAGATCATGTATATTGGGTATTTTTATTTTAATTATTTATCATTAATTATCATAATGATTATATGCAACAATTGGTGACCTTGTTAGCATTAATAATTAATAAAAAGTATAGATACTAGAAGTCTGAAAATAGTCCATTTTGTAGATAATACTTTTGAACACATATTCTGTAAGTTTTATTACCATGCCATGTTTAGTTTTAAGATATCATGAAAATGTTTCTCAAAATTAGCAAATTTTTTTAAATTAGAATCATGCATTTTTACTAGCCCATTGTGCAAATAGGGATTTAAAAGTGTACTTAGCCAGTTCTTCTCAAAGCAGGGAGAAAATATGTAAGGAGACTTGAAATGAAGAAAATTGAACATTTATGATATGCATTGCAATGGAAACAGCTGGTAAACAAACTCTGAAAATCTGGAATGTTTTTTAATTGATTACTTTATGGATATCTGAAGGAGACACACTTTATTTTGATAGATGTTGAAATATAACAGGTTAAAGTACTCAAAACAGAAAAAAACCAAAATTTGATTTTGTATTCATTTTCAATGGGTACACCACCTTAATATCCAATTGTTACTCTACATATTTTATTGTATTAAACATACAAATTCTCCTTTCTTAATGAAAGTAACATTTAGTTATACTTTTAGCTACACTTTATCCAATGAAAGTTCATTATTTGTTCAAAATCACAAGGTGGTCAAATATATATATATACATATATATATATATACATATATATACAGTAGCAGTCAAAAGTTTTCAAACACCTAACTGAACAAATTCTTTTTATAGTGTAGAATCACGGGGAGCTCTGGCTACTCAAGTGGTACTGGGAAACTCAAGAGTTAAGGTCAAAGTTTGTAAAGGCTACCATTGTAGAGACTGACCCATGAAAGAAGCACTGGTGGTTCAATGATTTACTTAAGAAAAAACAGAAATTCCATAGAGAACAGACTTCCAGCAGTACAAGTTCACATGGCATCACGCCAAAGCCATACCCATGAAGTCATCCTTACTTGCCAAGGTGCTAATTGTGTGTCTCAAGTATTAATTTCTAGCTCAAAAAACAATTTAGCTCAGAGTTCTATTATCACAGCTCATGTAAATAAATAATAAACAAAAGGCACATAATTGCTGTGCATTCTCATTTGCACAATGTCATAGCATATTTGCAGTGTGTTCTTGTTATGTGCATGTACAAAATGAAACAATCAAATTACAAGTTCTTATTCCCTACACTTAATCATAGCCATAACATAAAGTGACCATAATTTAAGCTGTATTCATCAAGAAGCTATTTATTGCCCCAGGCCCTGTGCAGTTTCTTCCCAAATTGTTGTTGGATCTTAAGCAGAAATTTTCAAACTAAAATCCATGAAGAAACCTAAAGGGGGTTAGTATATAAATACATCAGAGAAGACCAAACACATTTGGAGTAATATGAATTATATTGTGCATTTGCTACAAGTTCCTCAAGTATTTATTACAGCTTCATAAATTATTACCTGCTTAATGTTTACAACTTACATACAAGTTCCCTCATCAAATTAAATGAGCAATTACACATAGGTTTGATTTGAGGTGGCAAATAATAAATTGTTTGAATTAACTGCACTTAAAAATATACAAATTGATTAAAAAGAAATTGATTTAAATTAATAGCTTCAAATTACAAATTATGGCGTCATCATGATGTAATTCTAATTTTCTGAGTGCCAAAATAATTAAAGAATAAAATCAAAAATACAGGGCCCCCAAGTGACTCTACAATAGTGATGAACAGTATAGCTTTGATTTTTTGCAATTGTGTTAATTTTAGCATTGTGAATTCTAATTTTTCCTCAATTTTTATATATGCAATTTAATTTTCATCCTATGACCCTGTAAAGGGCCCTCCATAAAACTATGTTTGCAAATATGAATGGCATGTAAAATATAACACAAAAATTGTATTCAGCATGAAAAACCTAGTATATTCACAATTTTTTGTAAAAAATTATTCAGGAGTTTCTATAATATTGTCATCATTTAGCATAATCCAAGAATTAATGCTGCTAAAGAAGAACAAACAAGAGATTAGTCAGTCAAGGAAGATTATCAGCAAACTATAAATAGACTGATAACAAGACTGAGCATGTATTACTAATTAAATCTAAGTTAGGAAGCTGCAAGTAATTATCTATTTAATTATTTAAGCTAATTAAAGACAGTATTTTTTGGTAATGGCTAAATAAATATTTATTCAGCAGCTAGTGACATTTCCAGGTTACAAGTATAAATTACACATTACAAATTGATTTTAAGTCAGTTACATCCAGCCTTGAGGGTTGTACTGAGTTAGCACAGGGAACACATAAGCTACTTCATTGAGCTGAGATATGGAAACAATCCATCAATAATGAAGATGACTACTTGTTGAAAGGTTCAGAGATTGGAGTCAGCCAAAGGCCACATGAAAGATCAGTCAACAGGAGAACTGCAACATTTGGTCCACATCTAAACAGTGTTTGATTACTATATAGTTAATCAAAGTTAACTAAGAGTATTAATGGAGTAAAGCAGTTAGTAAAAGTACCTCCCTACCTGCACTTAACACAGAATTACATTCAAGAGGAATTAGTCAACATGAGTTAGAGCTTAGTAGCAGATGCTACATGGTGACCTTGACAGGTTAAAGAACAAAGAAGAATAAGCAACAAGTCAATGTCTTAATTCACTACTTAAACTCAAAGAAGTAAGAAATTCAACTATGATATCACTGTAGAATGGACAAGGTAAATCATGCAATGTAAACACCAACTATCAATAAAGCATGTAGTCAGCTACCACCATCAAGGAGAAACCTAACCTGCTCAGATTCAGGAACAAAGAATCATACCAAGATGCAAGCCACTACTAATCATAATTAAAAATGACAAATACAAGAGGAAAGAAAGGAAGCACCAAGAAATGCACAAGCAGAACAACCAATACCCCAAGAAAATCACTTTCAGAAATGGAAGCATTTCCCACAGAATTAGGGACCCTACACATGTCCCCAGAGGCAAGTTTGACAGAAATCTTAAATATTCTCAGACATAATAATGAAACAGAATC
Organism: Hofstenia miamia; assembly: GCA_900660155.1. Lineage (NCBI taxonomy): Eukaryota > Metazoa > Xenacoelomorpha > Acoela > Hofsteniidae > Hofstenia > Hofstenia miamia. The sequence continues at coordinate 1,099,605 of CABFPE010000114.1, read as the reverse complement.
AATATTGAGAAGCAAGATACAACTGCTAATAGAAAAAGTTGCAGAACTAGAACAACATAGTGAAAATGCATTAAGTGAGCTCAAGATAGAGATGGATAGTCAGTTGGGAAGTTGAACAAAGATTTCCAAAACAATATCAAGATTATAACAAATCAATTGGCAGAGTCCAACAAAAATTTTCAAGAACTAAATGAAAAATGGGAGAAAACATATCAACAACTAGAAAATAAAAATAGACAGTTGATTCAAGATAATGATCTACAAGCCCAAGAGCTAGAACAACTCAAAGATGAACTCAGACTAATAGAAATAGGCAGAGAAGAAGATTGTGAAGCACAAGAATGAGAGTTAGAAGAACTCAGACATAAACTTAGAATGATGCAGAGGGACAAAGGGGAAAACCAAAAGAAAATACAGACACCTGAAGCAACAATCAAACAGATATAGGAAAGGAACTTACTGTAGAGTCACTCAGGGAATTTTCGTGATTATTATTCATTTAATTTTTGATTGTATTAACGTCATTATGACGTAAGAGTAATTTTGAGCTTAGGTTTACAAAAGCTAGTTATGTCCCCTTGATGGTGCTAAATGTGTTGCTCAAATTTAATTTGCGAGGGAAATTGATAACATGAATAGCTAATGATTAACTGTAGTTGTAAACAAAGACAGGTAATTATTTATTATTGTATAAATTGAGAAACAATGTTAGAAAAGGTTAATAGATTTTATCTAGCTTCAATTACTGTTCACTTTCTCCTCTGTTATTTCTTATTAGTATTTTTTGATTATGAAAATAATTGCTTAAGTTCGGCGACAATTTGGGAGTGCTTTCTCAAAGTACAGGGCAACACGTAGCTCCTGGAGATCAGCAGATCTTACCAGCCCAAATTGTGGACCTATTAAGTTATGGATATGGTTACGCATAAGGAAATAATAAAACTTTCATTTGATCTTCACCACGTACATGCACTTATATTTTATGACACTGTGATGATACCATGCTGTTGGCTAGCATGAATGTCTGGCAATTACAGACTATTATTTAGTGAGCTGAGAACTAACAATGAAAATGAGATGTTTATTTTGTCTATGAGATAGAAATTAATAAGTGAGACAAATAGGGTAGCACCATGCACTAAGTCGAGCACTACACTGTTCCTGAAGACTTTGCTTTGGCTGGAAGCCATGTGAGTTGGTCATCTTGGAGTTACCTAAAGTATTGATTACTTGGATGAATTGCCAATGTTTATATATGTTCTCTCTTTAACTGTTTTCCCAGAATCAGGGCTGTCCTATCTTCTATGTTAAACCTTCTACAGAGTCAAATAGTTTTCTAGTACAATTACAGCCCACGATTCTACATGGCAACTGTGATTGGACATGATAATGAAATATTCTTTGTTGTCTCTTTTGATGGTTTGGATTTGGATTTGTTTTAGCTTTGGTGGTAGTCAGCTGGGATAGTTGTTTCCCCTGACGGCAATTGGATTTCAGTGCAAATCTACCAACTGATGTATACTGATCCTTTTTCTTTCCATTGGAAAGGCAGCTACAATTTTTAAGTGTTCTGCTTTGTTTATGTTTTTCTCTTTAAATTTTTGTTTTGTCTCAGTGCTTGACGTGTTGGATTTATTACCAAGTGCCGCCTTATCCCACATTTGGGTTTGTATCCTGTGATTTTTATGAGCTGTGTGTTTCTTTTGTAGTTGGGAAGTGCTCCTAACTGTCAGTTATAGTAGTTATTGTTTCTTGTTGTTTCCCTCTTAGTTAATGGATTCAAATCATACAGTTACTTACTCTCCTACTTTTGGGACTCCTCCGGAACACAGTGTCCCCTGTGCAAGCATTGGCAACCAGGACGTTGCCCCTTGCACCATTGGATCATTGTTAAATTTCTATCCACTGACTTTTCCTACCCAAACAGCCCAATGGCGAGATCATCTTGCATCAACCAGTCCCTTTCCACACAAGGGTACCAGCAGCCCTGATATCCATTGACGGTTTCACAGAGTCTTGAATACACAGAATGCTCCTCCCATTCCATTTCGTCCATATAATCATGTTAATAATGTGATGAACTCCCTGCCACACTTTGATACTCAACAAATGGAGATTGAGCACCTGAAAGATGCATTATCACAGCAAGTAGCTATGAGAATGGACAGTGAGCGTCAAGTCAAGTCTCTCCAAGCTGAGCTCAACACTCAACATGTTGCATATCAGAAGATGGAAATGTGGATGCTAGAATCCACTGTTGCATTGGAATTACAAATTCATGAACTAAAAACCAATATGGTCAAGTCAGAAGAAGCCAACCTCTTAAAAACCCCTGTTGATGAATTTGTTACTCATGCTACATTAAATGAAGCTTTAGGGGATTGGGCCAAGAAGATCACTGATCAATTCACACAGATGATTCAATTTGGAGGAGGTGGAAATTCAACCCCTGTTCTCTTGAGTGCACCAATGCCTTCCCAGTGCAATGAAAGTAAGGTGATAATTCCCCCAACTTCAGTGTCATCTTGCATCACTTCGTTGGTGTTGTCTAATCCTACATTTACTCAAGCATCCATTGCTACAGTTGCTACCCCTCAGAGAGATTTCATTCCTTCCGTCCATGTGCAGCCACTTTGCACTTCTGCAGTAACAACCTCTAAAGAACATATTAGTGATGTTATGAGTCCAGTAAATGGTAACACCTCAGATAAGCAACCCTGATTTTGTTGTTCAATTCTTCCTTTTGAGACTCCTGGACAAATACCAGTGCACAGTAAACATTCAGTATTGCCTAAGTTCACTGGACAAATCAATGCAGTTTCGCAATCCTTTGAGGAGTGGTTCTTTTTGTTTGAGCTTCACATGAAACAGTATAAAACATCTCAAGAAGACGCTGTATCACAGTTCCCACTGTATTTGAGTGGGCTAGCATACAATCAATACATGATGTTGGATCAGAATATCAAGACTGACTATCAACTGTTAGTTGGGTTTTTTGAGGATCACTACAAAGCCCCTCACATATAACACCAATACAAGACTTTACTTTGTGATATGTCTTTTAAGAGAGGGGATGATATTCGTAATTACATCACACAAGTTGAAAGGCTTTTTCGATTAAGCAGTTTGTCTCCTGAATACTCTCGGCATGACCTCTTCTCTTATATTTGCAGAGGTTTTCCCCCTTCTATTCGTAGTCGCCTGGAAATGAAATGCGACCCAGAGGAGAGTTTGCACGAGATTATAAGAAAGGCAATTAGTGTTGTTTACATGATTTATAACTCTAGTAGAATTGACAAAGATCTTCATGAATTATCTGGAACAAATGTAAGATATGAACCCAAGAAAACAGTTTTGAAGAAAGATTTTGACATGGCTTCAGTGAGGTGTTTCCGCTGTGGCAAGAAAGGACATTTCAAATCTAATTGTAAGGCAAAGATGCAAATTGTTGCTGAAGGTGAGGGCTTCTTGGTTGATGATTCTGCTGCATCTTCTACAGACACATTATTAGTTGATTTGACAGAGAACGAGTCACCACATTTAAATTAAATGGAGTGCCGACTCCTTCAAAACGTGCATGGGATGTATTGGTTATTACTAATCTCATAAGGAAAAACCTAATTCCTGTGGAAATGAATGGGCAAATTATTAATGCCACTATTGACACCAGAGCTGCTGCTTTGATCATAAGTGATGAATGCTGTAAGGACATTTGCTTTACCTGTGACTCAATAAATTCCCCATCTGATATTAAACCCATTGATGCATCTGGAAATTTAATTTCATTGAAAGGGAAGTTACAAAATGCCATGTTAAAGATTCATGCTGAACAATTTGAAGTAGACCTCATTGTCATCAATACTGCTAATCATCAACTCCCCTACGATTTGATTTTGTGCAATGACTCATGTGTGATCAATTATAAAAATAATACGATATCTATAAAGGATCAAGATGCCACGCAGTTAGCTACAATCCCCAAACGGGAAGTTGTGTTCAATTTAGATGAGCCTGTCTACTTAGAAGCTAAGCACTGAACCTGGGTCCTGTGTTTTCAAATTCGGAGATGAATGGAGACATGATGATAGCAGGCAAAAGAGGCAATTAAAGGCATCTCTTTTTCACCCGATCTATGTAAAGTAAGTTCAGGAAAAACCTATATCACCATGCTTAATGGATCAACACATCTGATGCAATTTAATGAATCAGATCTACAGATAATAGGAGTACCAGTTTGGGTTGAGAGTGTAGAGACCTCCTGCTTATCAATATGTACCGCCATTCATGATCTAGAAGAGTTGTCTAGTGTTAAGATCCCTACTGTAAATAACGAAACCCATTCACATCTAAATGATACAGAGAAGAGATCACTCATTTCGATACTTCAGAGTAAGAGTGAAGTTTTTAATTAAGGTACGATCAGTGTGGGGCAAGCAATTGGAGAAGAACATGCGATTGAGGTAAAGCAGGATAAGCTGATTCAATTACCTGTCTGCTGGGTTCCAGAAAACCTCAAATCAGAATATGAGAAAATTCTAAAGGATCTAATTGAGAGTGGAATAATTCAGGGAAGCAATAGTCCCTATGCAGCCACAACTGTGTTTATTCAGCAAGGGGAAAAGTACAGGCTCTGTATCAACTTTAGAAAATTGAATGATGTTACAATCAAAGATGCTTACCCATTGCCTCAAATCGAGGATCTTTTATATGACGCCAGTAAATATAAGTTTTTTTCCTGCCTCAATCTATGTAAAGCCTATTGGCAAGTACCAATGCGTCTGTCCGACATTCCAAAAACCGCATTCATCACACCCTATGGCCTATATGAATGGAAATATATGGCCTTCAGGTTGTGTAATGCTCCCGCAACTTTTCAGCACTATGTCACCAAAATCTTGACCAACAAGTCCAACATTCTCGAACCTGGGATTTCAGCATATATTGATGATATTCTGGTAGCAAGCAACACTTTTGATGAACATCTTGAGAAATTAAATCGGACTTTGGAGTTGTTGCAGAAAGCTGGACTTAAAGTGAATGGTAATAAATGTTCTTTGGCGCAGATTAAAGTCACGTTTTTGGGCAGAGTAATCAAGCATGGAAGGATCTCAATAAAAACCAATGCAAAGCACTTTTTAGAAAAAATTGAGACACCCAGGAGCAGAAAAGATGTACAGAGGTTAATGGGATTCTTAAATTACTACGGAATGTTTATCCCAGATTTGGTGAGAAAACAAAATCCATCACTCAATTGCTTAAAAAATCTCACGAATTCAAATGGACATGGACTGAGCAGGAAGCATTAGAAGGAATCAAAACCAAGCTCCAAAAGATACCGTCGTTAAATACCCCGGATTATACAAAAGATTTCATCATAGACTGTGATGCAAGTGCTGTCGCCATTAGTGGCGTGTTGAGCCAAGAGATACATGGAGTTGAAAGCCCAGTTCAATATTTTAGTAGAAAATTACGAGCTGCTGAAAAAAATTACAGTGTGACCAAATGTGAGATGTTAGCATTAGTGGAGTCACTCAAGAAGTTCTGATATTTTATATTAGGTCGTAAATTCATTGTGCACACTGACAACAGCGCACTAGCTTGGCTTAAAAAATTCTCAGGAGATAAGTCAAATATAATAGCCAGATGGATAGAATATCTTAATGATTTTTCTTTTTCGATAAAACATCACCCTGGACGTTTACATCTGAACACTGACTATTGGACAGCATTGCCAAGCTATGAAAGAGATCTAAAAAAGCCAGCTGGGGAGAAGATCCCTTTCGGATTTATACCACACACTGAATATGAGTTGATTCCCAAAATAAATGCTGACTGAAATGGTAAAGAAATTTTGCCAATCTTAATCCGAGAAGAGATATCTGAAGAAGAAATTATTAAACATCAACAAAATGATCTGATACTCTCTGATATCATGAAAAGGATGAAGGACCCCTTCTTTCCCCTTTCACCAACTGCAGTTAGGTATTACAATCAATATAACTGGACAATGACAGAGAAAGGATTACTATATGCAAAAAGTCAGAATAATCACCTTGCTATTCCTGAATATTTTAAAAGGGATCTCATGAGAAGGGTTCATGAAAGAGGACATTTAGGAATTATACAAACCGAAAAGACGTTTAACTCTCAGTATGTTACCATTGGAATTAGATCAACAGTTCAGGACGTAATAGATAAATGTGGAAAGTGTCTGTCGAATAACTCCTCTCATTTCCCAGAACAACAGACTGAATTAGAGTGTCGTGCGGCCACCAGTCCCAATAAAATTGTGCATATGGACCTGGAGCAATTATCTCGTGACAGTGATGGATTTCAGCATCTTTTAGTGATAGTAGATCATTTTACTAAATACGCTAGAATAATTCCAATGGATAGCACACATGCTGAAAAGGTAGCTGATAAGATAGTGAAGGAATGGATTTTAAAATATGGCCCTATGTCTCGGCTTATCTCGGATCATGGTCCACAGTTCGAAAGTAATTTGATGAAAACCCTTATGTCTGAATTAGAAATAATACATGATTTTACTACCGTGTACCACCCTCAAGCCAATGGTTTAGTGGAACAGCTAAACAGAACTCTAATAAAATTAATCATGGTGGCGTTATCACGAGCAGCCAGGAAAGACTGGTGGCGGGTAATAGAATGTATCGAATTCTTTTATAATACCTCAGTTCATTCTACAACTGGGGTCAGTCCGTTTAAAGCTATGTTCAGCCATGAAGCATTAACCTCTTTATCAATGATGTATCCTAACTACTCAGAAATTACCTTAGATAAATATGTCAATCAGTTGTTATGTGATATGCAGCAAATTCACTTAACCATTTGTCACAACACTAGTCAATCTTGTATTAGACAAAAGAGAATGTTTAATAAAAAATTATATGGCGAATCACATCAACGAGGAGATAAAGTATTTGCATATCTACCTCACGTAACAACTGATCACAATCAAGTATGGAAATTAGCCAATAATTGGCAAGGACCATTCACTGTGGAGAAAGTGCTCGACCACAACACATATACACTTAATAACGGAAAAACCGTACATTTTCAGAGACTAAAACGATCAATTAAAGACATTGAGAATGTCATCATTGATGACAATAATGAATTTACATTAGTTGATACCAGTATTGATGAATTTGCAACTTACAATAATTTAACCGAATTTGCTGAGGAAGATTTTTATGATACTGATTTTGACCCTGACATAATAGATAATTGCGGCTCATGAGTGTTGCCTTCAAGGCAAGCCAGAGAAAATCAAACTTATGATCCCAATATTTGGGACCTTAACCTTATAGATATGTTTAGGAATGATACCGATAGGGAAGAAAAGACGCGAGTCGCCAGCTCCTCCGCCCCATCAACAAGTGAGAAGGAAAATGGAGGTTAGCGGACATGATGGCACATCCTCATCTAGACGTGGGAGACACGGATCTTTGCTTGATGAGGCATGCACAAACAAACGAGGATGACATGAAGGTGCTGAGGAGCGTCCTATCCCATGTGGGCGACATGTAGCTCCATGATTAGGAGAGGAGACAGCATTGACACCGTCCTCATCTCACTACTATGTGGGGGGACACGTACTTCCACTTGTGCGAGCAGAGCTGGCAACAAAAACCTCACAAACTTTAAAAACACAAAATTTACGTAACCCATTTAGTGCATTACAAAATGTAAATACCTCCCCAAAGAGTGATTTGATAGCCCCCTCGACCTCTGATAGTTCCGTTACTTCAACAGTCAGATCCAGGAAGACAGAAGAATGAAAGAAAAAGATGTCGAAAGTTGGTGAAGAAACACTGCACCCCTATTTCATAGCTACATGTAGAGCAGTACATTACATTCGGGATAATATTTTGGAAGAAACACAGAACCAATTACGATGGACATACAATACTAGACAGTTAAGTTGTTCTATTGATATAATACCTTTTATAATTGATGCAGAAAGACGTCCACAAATAAATTCCATAATATGTTATGATTCAAGTATGCTTGAAGGAATTAGTCGCTCATATTGGAGAAGTATGGTGCATATTTCTTTTGATGAAGACTTCTCAATCTACAATCTTTGCAAATTTCTAAATAATGGAAGCACAATTCGAAGTTTTGAATGCGTTAATATTGATTTCCCAAACCTTTTAGTAATATATTTCTTGAGAATTCATGAAATACAAGATGAACAGATAATGGAGCAGATAGAAATTGCATATCAGATAGCAAAAGTTGAAGGAATACGACTTGTAATAGTGCTCAGGGAAGAATATGAGGACAGCATCCCCAAAGCAATAGAAAGCCTTCACTACAGAATGGAGAATTTCATTATTCTCTATTGATCTACCTATAGTCAAATAGCTATGCAACACACTCATATGCTATCAGTTACTAAACTATTATTTACAGATCTTATGTTATGTGAAAAAATTCCCTCACATAGATTAGCGGTGGATAAAAAATTATTAATTGATACCATACTGCAAGCACAAACACTGGAAGTATTAAATGTACCCTCTACACACAGTAACAGATATTAGGGTCAGTTTTGCTTTGGCTCAAAGTGTAGAAACATTACAAGAGATCCAGGCGATATGGTCAGATATTAAAGCTACAAAAAACCCCGAGTCCGACTGGCCCAACCTACAAATACAAAGCCCTAGTTCTCAATATCATCAATCTGTCGAGCATTTATTACAAGAAATCAAGTTTTCCTATGACATGCAAGATCAGAAAAACTTTAAGTCACAGTTGTTTTCAGAAGAAAAAGTGCCTGACATTTATGCAAGAGGTGCCATATGGATCATGGCCATCTATCTAACTAGAGACCCTCATATAATTTTACCGATCAATCAGAACAAACGGAAAACAATGTCAAAAATGGCGGATCACGAAATAGCTGTCTGTCCACTTACATGGAAAGTGAAGAACTGGTTATTACACAAATGTACACTGCCATCGTCACCCTGCAAAACCAAACGAGCTATGGATCATTACAAAAAATATTATGCCCGACTGGTGGGGGTGAGCAGGATAACAGGAAAAATGTCAATTATCCTGATTAGCAACCATTTGGGGATTTGTCTGTTGGACATCAATATTTTTTCTGAAACAATGAAAAAGTATATGTGGGGTGTGACCGCTGAAACTAAGTTCGCAATATTTTCTTCGGATAATGCCCCATTAAGCACTAAAAGATTAATTGAATGACAACCTGGTTCTATGCAAACATTTTTGGAGTTAATAAGAACAAGTGGAGTGATAGAGAAGAATGAAAAATTCTTTGATGCACACAGGATATCTTATCCAGAGTGTGGCTACGGAAAGTTCGCGGAATCCGCCAGACATGTTGAGAAAGAAGGAAAAATAATTCCTATCACTATATTTGAACAGATCATGAAGACTCCTAAACAGTTTTTTAGAGAAGAAGAATTATTGGCTACATCCTCAGTTCAATTATCTCCACACATCCGTGACCTTATTGAGAAAGCTAATTTAGAGAAATTTGGGGGATCACCTCATCCTACCCCTCAATGGTCGATTACTGAAAATGAAAGGATTCTCATGCTCAAGCATGACCCTTCTGACTTCAATAAAGATTTATTGACTCAAAAGAGAGTACTAGTGGAAAATAGTGAAAAGGATGTCCTTGGAATGATGAAGTGGTGTTTAACCAAGATGTTTTCAAAAGAGGAATTGGTCATTCTACAATCCCCAGGGCAACAAGTAGCTCTGGAAGTAGAATGCACTACTGCCTGAATGAAAATTTCTAGCAAACAAATTGAGGAATTGCATAAGCATGGATTAAGAAATCGATTCTGGGATACAATTAAGCATGCACAGATCAATTATCCAGTTATGATTGGAACTGCTAGTTTACAAACCAAGTGTTCGTTTGCAGATTTAGAGAACAATATTCAGAAGGAAAATTTGTTATGCATTCCACCTCCCTGTGTTGAGACTCCATTGATTCAACCAAAATGGCGATTAAAGAAAAACAAGGAGAAAGTAGCAGCCCACCTTCCCGATAGACTGAACTTTGTGAGCATTCGTGCTGAGGCGAATAAACTGATTAAAATAGATGAATACAAGTCAGTACATGACAAATTACTGGCAGGTGATAATAAGGAAAGAATCTTTATTGATGGAAAGCTGACGATTCGTGATATCTTTAACAGAGGGACTGCGATTAACGAGCAATTAAGAAAGAACTGCCCCATTAACAACCAGTTGCCTACAATCCACTATTTCAAGCTAAAAGATGAAGTTGTGACACAGAGAGAGGTTTTAATGCAACTCTCCCATGAGCCTCAGTATGCTGAATTAAAAGAATGGGAAGGAGAATTAGCAATGAAAATGGTCATAGCTACTCAATGAAGAGTCTCAGGTCCTACTCTCCACCTACTGCCGCAAAATTAATTTGAGCAAAGGGGGGCGTGTAGAGTCACTCAGGGAATTTTCATGATTATTATTTGTTTATTTTTTGATTGTATTAACATTATTCTGACGTAAGAGTAATTTCAAGTTTAGGTTTACGAAAGCTAATTATGTCCCCTCGATGGTGCTAAGTGTGTTGCTCAAATTTGA
>CABFPE010000114.1:1015070-1026687 GCA_900660155.1 Hofstenia miamia | reverse complement strand
TTGAAAGTATTAACAATTTTTGAACTCCGGTTTTTCAAAAAGATTCAAAATGTTCTATATATATATATATAATTGTTCTATGAATCATATTTGAAGGTATTAATCTCATCTAGTTGTTTCAAGCTGATATTTCAGTAATTGTTCTGTATGATTAACTAATTGAAGAGCATTATTTCAATTGTTATAAAAATGTGTATGCATATATATATATACCCAACTTTAACCCTACCCCTATCTGGTTTGCTAAAAATACTGTACAAAAACTATTTCAAATATGTCAATTTCCGTTTTGTGTGCTTTTCTAGAATATTGAAATAGAATTAAAAAATTTGCGCTATCCATTTGCTTACCTTAGCTAATTGTGGACCGCGTAATGTTTTTGAAGAATCCCTATACCGTTCCCTGATTGATGGCAATGTGTCATCAGCTAACTATTTCAAATATGTTAATTTCCGTTTTGTGTGCTGTTCTAGAATATTGAAATAGAATTAAAAAATTTGCGCTTTCCATTTGCTTACCTTAGCTAATTGTGGACCGCGTATTGTTTTTGAAGAATCCCTATACCGTTCCCTGATTGATGGTAATGTGTTATCAGCTTTCAGGGAAACAGTAGTGTTATTTTTGTAGGAAAACAAGTAAAACAAGAATGTTTATCAAGATGTTTGTTAATAACATTAGTGAAATAAAGCACACCAACATTTTGGGCTCTAGACCTCTCTTTCAGTGGCTCATGTAAGAGGGAACAAAATGGAATATCCCCGGTCAGGTTTTCAAATGTTATTGTGACTGTCTAAATCAAAAAAAAATTCAGTAAAAAATGAAAAATTTAAAATCTAATGTCGTGAAATACATTTCTTAGTTTTCAAAGTATTTCGCGGGGCTTCGCCATGCATTTGATGACTAAAATATGTCCCATCAGAAAATCCTGCGTACGGCCCTGTCCCTCTCTTTTCAAAATAGGCTTAGATTGAAGCGTTATTGAATCCAATTCTATATTTTTGTTGTTCCATCATATTTCCAATGGTTATTATTTTGTTCAACCGAGTACGGGTACACTTACATTAACTAGAAATAGATATTGGAAATACTTACTGCGAATACATATAGCAAGTTACTGCAATTTTTTACGTTTTTGAAGAAATTGATGAATAAAATTTTAATCTTGAAGAATATTTACAATTGAGATCCTTTTGAGAGTAATCAATTAAACATTTATATTATTCAGATATTCTTATAAGTTTGAAGTAAAATTCTAAGTCCGATTTGTGTATTTAATAATTTATTAACTGTAACAAGTAAAGTACCGGTGTATCTTATATAATTACTAAGAGTTCATGTTAAAATTAACCAAATTCTTTATTATCGCTCTATCTATTTCGGGAGCTTCTGGATCGAGCATAGTAATACATGAATTGTGTTTTAAACAAGGATATTACTTTAATGTATATTACAGCAAGATGCCGTACTTTAGTTTAGAATATATTTGCAATATATATATATAATCATACATTTATTAAATTGAATAAAATAATTTATTAAGTGTATGTAAAAGAATCTTTAAATTTAAAACAAAATAATGTTTTGATTTATCTAGGTAGCTCTAAAAAGAGCTCATTGAATATTAACAAACGAAGTGTGAAGTTACAAGGTTTATCGTGTTAATAGGATGTGTGATCATATTTGCGGAGCACAAAATCCCAATCAAAGTCCTAAGAAATTGCGCCGCTTGCTCCAAACTACAATTTTGAGTCCAAAATATAACCCAACGTTGTTAATCACTGAGTGAGTCTGCATCGCCAGAATGATGTTCCTACGAAAANTTTCTTAATGAAGATAAATCCAAAAAATTTCACAGTCATATAAAGATTGAGTTTCAATAGTTAATATTAATTCAATCTTCACAAGCATATATAACTCATATGCTTTGTAACTGTCCCTGTCTATTCTCAAAACTGCATTTAATATGCTAGAAATATGCATTAAATACAGAAACTTTATCTTAAATACTTCGGTATAATCCTACCTGAGTAAGTGAAGGCACACGAAAAATTATGCGCATTCAGTCCATGAAACCTTCCAATATATAAATTGCTGCTTGGGAAAAAAAGTCGTCAGATTCATGGATGGTGGATCAAATCAAATGATTTTGAAAAACAAGAATTAATAGTATAGTTCGAAGTGTGTGTGAAAATTTGTATTTTTAACAATTGTTTTTTTCCAAAAACTACAGAAATACACAGATCTTTCGACATTAACACTTGTAATGGTATATGCGCTCCCATTTACAGCTGAACATTATTGATAAATTATTCCTATGTTGGAAGCACTTGAAAGTATTAACAATTTTTGAACTCCGGTTTTTCAAAAAGATTCAAAATGTTCTATATATATATATATAATTGTTCTATGAATCATATTTGAAGGTATTAATCTCATCTAGTTGTTTCAAGCTGATATTTCAGTAATTGTTCTGTATGATTAACTAATTGAAGAGCATTATTTCAATTGTTATAAAAATGTGTATGCATATATATATACCCTACTTTAACCCTACCCCTATCTGGTTTGCTAAAAATACTGTACAAAAACTATTTCAAATATGTTAATTTCCGTTTTGTGTGCTGTTCTAGAATATTGAAATAGAATTAAAAAATTTGCGCTTTCCATTTGCTTACCTTAGCTAATTGTGGACCGCGTATTGTTTTTGAAGAATCCCTATACCGTTCCCTGATTGATGGTAATGTGTTATCAGCTTTCAGGGAAACAGTAGTGTTATTTTTGTAGGAAAACAAGTAAAACAAGAATGTTTATCAAGATGTTTGTTAATAACATTAGTGAAATAAAGCACACCAACATTTTGGGCTCTAGACCTCTCTTTCAGTGGCTCATGTAAGAGGGAACAAAATGGAATATCCCCGGTCAGGTTTTCAAATGTTATTGTGACTGTCTAAATCAAAAAAAAATTCAGTAAAAAATGAAAAATTTAAAATCTAATGTCGTGAAATACATTTCTTAGTTTTCAAAGTATTTCGCGGGGCTTCGCCATGCATTTGATGACTAAAATATGTCCCATCAGAAAATCCTGCGTACGGCCCTGTCCCTCTCTTTTCAAAATAGGCTTAGATTGAAGCGTTATTGAATCCAATTCTATATTTTTGTTGTTCCATCATATTTCCAATGGTTATTATTTTGTTCAACCGAGTACGGGTACACTTACATTAACTAGAAATAGATATTGGAAATACTTACTGCGAATACATATAGCAAGTTACTGCAATTTTTTACGTTTTTGAAGAAATTGATGAATAAAATTTTAATCTTGAAGAATATTTACAATTGAGATCCTTTTGAGAGTAATCAATTAAACATTTATATTATTCAGATATTCTTATAAGTTTGAAGTAAAATTCTAAGTCCGATTTGTGTATTTAATAATTTATTAACTGTAACAAGTAAAGTACCGGTGTATCTTATATAATTACTAAGAGTTCATGTTAAAATTAACCAAATTCTTTATTATCGCTCTATCTATTTCGGGAGCTTCTCGATCGAGCATAGTAATACATGAATTGTGTTTTAAACAAGGATATTACTTTAATGTATATTACAGCAAGATGCCGTACTTTAGTTTAGAATATATTTGCAATATATATATATAATCATACATTTATTAAATTGAATAAAATAATTTATTAAGTGTATGTAAAAGAATCTTTAAATTTAAAACAAAATAATGTTTTGATTTATCTAGGTAGCTCTAAAAAGAGCTCATTGAATATTAACAAACGAAGTGTGAAGTTACAAGGTTTATCGTGTTAATAGGATGTGTGATCATATTTGCGGAGCACAAAATCCCAATCAAAGTCCTAAGAAATTGCGCCGCTTGCTCCAAACTACAATTTTGAGTCCAAAATATAACCCAACGTTGTTAATCACTGAGTGAGTCTGCATCGCCAGAATGATGTTCCTACGAAAATAGCACTAACTAAACTGTTATACAATATAAACCTTTGCAATATTTGTATTTTCTTTAAATATAATTTTCATGTATAATTACATTTCTAATGTTTCATTCCAAGCACTATACTTATTCAAAGCAACTTTCTAAATTTGCTTATAGATACAAATTCTAATATGCAGTATGGATTGGGTGAGATTTGAACTCACATATTCTGTAGATGCGTACAGCTGCGTTTATCTTACACCACGAATCAGAATTTTGTAATTTCTAAATGATTATTCTTAGAAGTCAAAGGAATGTCAAATACCTAAATATATTGTTGTTATTAGTTTAAATGTTTAATATAGTCAAACAACAATTATAGTGAAACAACATATGTATGATACATCATGTAAATCAACTCGCCAAAAACTTAATTTAAAAAATCGAATCTATAAAGTTTAATAATCTAAATATACATTTAAAAATTAAAGTTTGTAGATCTTCCACGCCACCCAGGAGGTTTCTACAAAGACGCATTAGGCTAAACAGAACAGCAGAAGCCTTCAAAAAATGTTGCAAAGCCATTATTTTGACATTTTGCATGAAATAGTATACATTTTGTGTGGATTTGCAACATTCAGTCCTATACTGCCACACAGAAATGATACCTTTTGAAGAAATTTGTAAAATCTAAATGCAATTAGGTATATGTATATAGATATACTAATACGTCCCTCAATGTAATCTTTACACAAGGATATAAGCTGATTCTTCCACATAAATGCTTGAATTTTAATATGACAGTCTTTCAGTAGTCCATTCCTTAATTCAAAATATTTAAAGGATCAATGAGTTTATAGCAAGTAAGCGCAAAAAAGTTGAATTTTCGGAAAAAACCCAAGTCACTCTATGTAGAGCTTTTTGCAAAAACTAATGTACGAAGCAGGACGTGTNTATATATATATAAATTGCTAGGGCATACATAGTTTTTCCCTAGTTTTTAACAAGTATAAAAAATAGTAAATATGCACAGGTAGCAGAACTATATCATGAATTAAGAAAATTTTGAATTATAAAAAAATGACGTCACTATATTGTTTTCTGGTTTTCGGGAAGTTTCACCCAAATCTTTAGTGATGGATGACGATTGCCAATTCTATATATATATATATATATATATATATATAAATCGTTATTAAAATGTCAAAACAAGCATGAACTGAACGTTTTACAAAGAAAAATTAACAAATATGTTAAAATTAAAAGACGATAAGAACTGGAAAAACATATATTGAAATGAGAAGACGCACAAAGCCAACAACACCAAAAATACAAATAAACTCTCTGAAAGCACATATGCTAAATATGGGTTTTATTTATATAACAAATTTAATCCTCTGGAAGATCAATCTTGCGAGTCTGACAATGATATGGATGTACCAATAATTACAGAAGTAATAGTGGAAAATCGCTTTTGAAAGATATGATTAAAAACATGATCGGGAAAAAGTGTATTGCCACCTTGGATTTCTAAAAAATTTGCAAAGGAACAAGCTAAACCCTATCGAAATTTGTACCAAAAATGTCTATCTGAGAATTATTACCCAAAAAGATGGAAGGCAGCATACCTATACCTAAAAAACTAAGTGCAGATAAAATTAATTACATACACTTCAGACCAATAACAATAACACCCATTGCAGAAAGATGTCTAGACTCTGTATTGGTCTCTTTCTACACTAGCACTTTAATAATTCCACTACAAAAAATAGTTCGACCAATTCCCCTACAAAAAAATAGATCAACAACAGATGCATTATTGTATTTAATTGACAAAATGACGACGACAAACAGCTATAGTAAAGATAGCATTTCTAGACTGCAGAAGTGCTTATATCACAGTATGGCAAAACAAAATCGTAAACAGAATAAAACTACAATCATCATGGACAGCAAATTTTATCAGTAAGTATCTTTCTAATTTTAATCACTGTGTTCAATGCGAAAATTTAAAATACTCTGAAAATATTACGTTATCTGATGAAGTGGCGCAACCGCAAGGGGGAACATTGTCAGGTGTGCTGCTACACCCCTCACTGATGAAATATGCACAAAGAGACTAACTTATCCTGAAACAATTGAAATAATTAAGTACTCTGATAATACAAGTATAACCGGAGACATTCTAACATCAAATTGTGGAAGGGATGAATATAGTTTTGAGAAAAATAATGATGCCATACAATTGTAAAAAACAAACAACCTGATACCTAAAGAAGCAAAATCAACGGCATTGGTGTGTAAACATCCTAATATCAAGAATTTAATAATGATACCTCTAGTAAATAATTCAAGTAAATGTGACGGCCTTGAACTTCATATAACCTTGTTTAAGGCATTTCGTTCGGTTCTATCAATGTCTTTCTTTATTGAATTTATACCAATATATAAAGAAGGATGAATTTTAAAACATACATTAAGCCAATATACACATACGCTTCTGTGGTGTGGGTACAAGGAATTCGGCAAACAGCAAATCCTTACGAAAACCTCTCAAATTGTTTTCCGAACTGTTTAACAGTAAAAAACCAGCTAATTGATAGCATTAACAGTACTTTTAAACTTTTAAACAACACGCCTGGAAAATTTATAATGCTAATGATCATCCCATACATGAAAGAATGAAGTTTTCCAAACACAATACTAGGAAAAAAGTTATTCTAGCTAGGAAAAAAAATGCACGACAGAGTAAAACCTTTCTACTAGCAACACTTAAATATATTAATAATGGAACTTTTCCTATTGAAATTTTCCAACTTTCCTTTTACATGGCCCTTTGTGCTGTAAAGCATAGGCACACTAAATATACAGCCGCACACCTCATTTAAAATTGTGGAAAAAACAGTTTTTAATGATATTTTTATTATTAATGTCAAAAATATTTTACATTCATATGTCAACATTGTACTTTCAAATGTTTAAATATACCATCATATTTATAGCAGTCAGTCTGCAGTTTAAGTAAACCGTTAATTCATTAAACACAAAATAAGATAATTTTGATCTTTTTTTCTCTTCAAACAGTCCATAGGATTTGACCGAAACGAATCATTAAAATATTTGTTATTATTAAAGACACATTTGTATAAGTCATAAATATGACACACATGCAATTCTTAGAAAATGTTTAGAATACAAATAAACAAATCTAAATATTTGGCCTAAATTAGGTAGGAATGTTCGTTGTCATTGAAACGCAACATCACTTCAAATCACCAATGGCTTCATAACCTGAGCCAGAGGCGGTTTTGAGATAAATCTGGTTAGAAGGATTACTATCATGAAGTATTTCTACATTCATATAATAGTCGAAGACAATGTTATAACCAATATGCAAGTCATTGAGAGGTCCAGATCATCACAAAATCTTGAACATGTAAAAATGATACAGCCTGGCAAGAAAAATTTTGCTTAAAAATATTTACCTCATGCAAGAAAAGCAAACAAAAAGCTCCGACATTTCCGTATAAGCAGTACATCGTCAACACTTTGAAAAAAATGAATTCCATAGTCAAATAGAAATATCTATCAAATAAGAAATTTAATGGTGATCCCATATAACGCATTCTAAGTGTCAATGCCGCAAAATATAAGAGAATTTGATCTCTTCATAATTAATGTTGATTCCTCAGTAATCCAATTCGTATATGATACTTAGTACTTTCAGATTATTCCAATATAACAAATCAGTTTTCATGAATCAGCGTGTAACAAATTAGAATATTTTTTTCTGGAAAATACTGCACCAAGAATTGCTACTACACCTGAATACAAAATAGATAAAGCCGAAGAAACTGTCATTTTAAAGTGACAACGAGAACTTAAGTTAAAATTATGGTTGAATACATTCTACCTCAATTAAGTGATGTAACCTTCGACAAAAAAGAATCTATTATCAAAAGAAAGAAATATTCTCAGATTATCCACTGTAAACGAAAATAGAGAAGGTAATTAACTTTCCAATACTTTACACACTGAGCAGGATATCACAGCTATGACTTATGGATTGTTTCGTGGGTTAATTACAACGATATACAATATTGAATGGCATCATAAATTTATTATTCATATAAATTTGAAACTTTTTTAAAAGTTCTATCTTTATAGTTATTTTTTTGTAGTTCACCTCCATTAGGTAAACCAAATTTATTCCTTAGCCAAGAGTTCTGCAATTCATTTGGAGAAGCCTTTCTTCTCAATACTACTCGATACCACTATATCAGTTTGAGATGATGTGAGGGAAATGAATGAATAATTGGTATGGGGGAAGTTCAACAACCTAGATTTTGAGATCCAATTATTGCTGAGTTAAATGAAATGTTCTGCACATACTATTAGCCTTTCCATCGTAATGAGTTATTTTTATAACCAATTTCCACAATCGAGATCATGCCGTAATGAAAATTTTGGAAAGCAAATAATTATGATGTGGTTAAAAACGTAGCTTTGTTTACCTAATTACAGTGTGCAGAGCAAATTTCCTTTTGAAATGATAAGCAATTACAAAAAACACGAATCAAGAGGCGATCCACAAAAAATAGATTAGGCTGGCTGATGCTTTAAGACTAACTTGTTACCGTGCAAAAACTTGTAGGGTGAGATTTTATGCCGCCGGACAGTTCTAATTATCCACAAGGTAGCCAATTGCATTCTTTGAAGATGGATTATATGGACAAAGATATATTTTTGGAGTTTTTAAGGTAGAATTAGTGGTAAAGGGGCTAAAATCATTATTTTTCAACCAATTCTATTGTAACTTGGCATATAGCATCCTGATAGACTAAAAAAATTTTTGCAATTTTTTTGCATAAATTATGCAAATTAGGTCATCAAAGATGGCCGAACGGTTCCCGAAATGGTACATAACTTTGGTACAAGCTTGTACCCACAAATATTAAGCAATTGTAATGAAATTTTGCATGCTGATAGCTTATGAGCTGCTCTAGGGCATGTACCAAAATCAGTGGTCTGCTATGATAATTGTATTTTTTATAAAATTTTGACTTTTGAAGTCAGATCGAATTCAAAATTACAACCTCATTATGTATGCATGAACTTCATAAAACTTTAAGTATTCAGTGAAACCACTCTATTTTGGTACAGGACCTGCACAAATACATGCTTAATGCATACACCAAATTTCAACATGATATCTGTATTAGTTTTTTAGTAATCATGCACCAAAAAACATGGGTTAGTGGAAAAAATTAGTTTTGAGAAAACGGCCAAAAACTGAAAAATTCTTACATCGTCTGGTTGAAATGTCAGCTGCTATCCCAAATAATCCCTTTGTAACTTCCTTTCTGTAATGCTTACTGAATGAGTTCATTCGCTTTCTATGGTCAAATTATTATTTTATAATGAAAATATAGGCACGTAACCAAGCAAAAACATATTGGTTGCTAAGCATTTTTCAAGTAGGGGGGTTGTGAAAAATGCTTTATTACCAGTAAATAATACCTTTTCTGCATCCAATTTTAGCAGAATTGTTTAGAGGAATGCTCATTAGTTGTCTCATGCAAATTTTGAGATATNGTTTACTGAATGAGTTCATTCGCTTTCTATGGTCAAATTAATATTTTATAATGAAAATATAGGCACGTAACCAAGCAAAAACATATTGGTTGCTAAGCATTTTTCAAGTAGGGGGGTTGTGAAAAATGCTTTATTACCAGTAAATAATACCTTTTCTGCATCCAATTTTAGCAGAATTGTTTAGAGGAATGCTCATTAGTTGTCTCATGCAAATTTCGAGATATGGTATAGTTTGTCAATTTTCACCACTATCCTGCCACTAATTCTACCTTAAAGTAGCTTAAGCAGTTGTAGCAAGGAGAATGGTTTTCCAACATTTTGATCATGAATGGACGTCGGTCTCATGTAGGAATTGAGGGGCTGAACATTGTGTTACTAACAAAGTTGATATTATATGCCTACCTGCAAATACCAGCCACCATCTACAATTGCTATATACAAATTTCAATAAACCGCTCAAGCAGAAATTGTCAGAGGAACTTCAAGTTACTCTAAGATATTCTCACAAAGTTATGATATTCATCGAATATTCAACCTTGTGTGAACGAGCATAATGAAGTGAAGCAAGCACCAACAACGCCGGTTAATGTTAGCTTTCAAGGAGTTCAACAAATGATTTCGCCGCCCCCTCTAAAAATTGCAAACTCGCATCATAAGTGGGTGCATATTGCAGTAACAACCTCAGATGAATTTATCATCAAAAATCTTGATCAAAAACCACAAGTTTAGGACTGCCCAAAAGGCACTGCCTCTAGAAAAACGCAAAATAGGTTTGTTGGATGCTAGTGTGCCTAGTGAGCCATATCAAAAAATCAATACTTGCACTTCATGTTAAATGTCTACTTTGCAGAACACGTTTTGAAAGTAAGGAAAAAACGTTTAATATAACCATATTTTTTGCAACATAAGTAAAAAAGTACAAAGCGGGAATTATAAATATCATTTGGCACAAAGCGGGACTATAATTAAAGTTGAAAAAATTTTTTGGTAATTGGAAAAAAATCAAAAGTTATATATTTTTTCATGTAGTTATATAGTCTATTCATCCCAAATTAATTTCGTCAATTCTATGGAACCGTTATGGAATAAAGCCAACTCCCGCTTTGTACGCCAAAAACCCATTTTACATAGTAATTGAACTATATGCAACATATATATAAGCAAATAATGTATTATTCAAAATGTCCTCCTTCATTTTCAATGCACTTGTCTAGACGGCTTACCCAGTTTTTGAAAGACGACGTCACGTAATCCAAACTTATTCTATTGATTTCTTGGATTATTTTTCTTTTCAGTTCATCAACTGTTTTAAAAATCTTTCCAGACTCATAGACTTGTTCTCGCAGATAACCCCACAGGAAAAAATCGCAAACAGATAAATCGGGTGACCTAGGTGGCCATTCAATGACTCCTCTACGTCCGATCCAACGATCTTTTAGCTGGTCATCAAGCATAGCACGAACTTCGTTGTGATAGTGGGCCGGCGCCATCCTGCTGAAAATAACTGTTTCTACCATAAACACTGTTAAAATATGGCACAACATGAGGTATTAAAATATTGTTGATGTATCTCTCGCCGTTCATAGTTTCATCTTGGATTGACCAACAAGCTACACCACCACGATATGTAATATATATTGTCTATAGTCGTATTAGTGTAAATATATCTAAAAAATTGAACAAAAATAGTATACCTAAGTTCCTGCATTAGTTCGAGATTCACGCCAATGAATTAGAGAATGTGTTACAACCTTTAAGAATGGGATAGTCATAATAAGACATTAACAATATAAACGGTTTATTTTCAATTATCTTGGTTGATGGTTGGCAGAATGTCGAATCGCACACCAGTCCAATAATCTTGACAGGAAAACAGTTCAACAGAAAGGCGATTTCCGGGAATTACCTGCATGAGTGAATTAATAACATCTTTCAAGGAAGTATGCATTTGAGATAAATCACCCGGTTCTACATACCCAACTTTCAACATTTTTAATAAAGACACAAATTAAATTGATATATTTCAAGGAATTTTGGATCAACCTGTATATATATATATATATATATATATATATATAG
>CABFPE010000114.1:992129-1003988 GCA_900660155.1 Hofstenia miamia | reverse complement strand
AAACTTAGTGTTTCTTGCTCAGCGTTTCAGAGATTCTTAACTTTCCTGTAATTTTGTTTAAATTGTTTTTTTAAAAATTAAAACCTTTTTCTAACTATATAAATAAAAGTTGTCGTTTTATTTCAGGTAATAAATTTCTAGAAAATAGTTTTACGCAATTTTGTTGCAATCAGTCAAACATTAGCAGTCGTCCGATGGACGTTGAAAATTTCATTTATTGGTGTTCAGGTTGCCTTTAGGCAAATTTGGTCAAGTTTTTGAATTATAGCTGCTTTGAGGCAAAAACGACATTAAATGGCTATTATTTATTTATTTAAAAATCAAATTAAATCTGGAATACAAAACCTCCAGAAATGCAAGAATGGAAGCACTATGTACAATTCCGGAGAAAAGGCATTTTCAAAAAAACAGTGAAGTCCGGATCTTGGCTAGGAAATAGTTCCGCGCATGGACTGTTCGATTTCTGTATGATGAACAATCCTTGTTTCAAACACATGGGAGAAGATGGTGAAGTGGGTGCAGCTGGTTTGCTTGAATATCGGTAAACAATTTATTATCTCGTCTGGTTATCCACTCTAGTCTTGTAGAGTCGACTGTAGATATGCCTGAGCGATAAGCATTTTTCAACAAGCGATAAATCCTAGCGGAATCATTTTGATTAAGGTTGCCATACATTAAGCAACAGAATTGAATGCGACTCATTACCATGAGGTGAAAGGACATTTAAACCTGCTCTATTGATCCTGTAGCCTCTGAGCTGTTGTATAAGATGCATTTTGCGGGAACATTCACTCACAACCGACTTGACGTGAAGGTGTGGTTTCTGATTGTTACTGAAATGATAACCAAGAAGTCTAGCACTTTCGACATGTGTAATACACATAATGGGAGGTGGGGGCTGTTGTCTTGACCCAATGGACAAGGAACTATTGACCGCCTGTGTTTTTGAAACGTTGAGATTCATATATATTCAACATGTGTTCTACTTCTTCAGATTTATCACGCTCGTTCCAGTAAACAGGAATCATGAGGGTACCATCGTCATCATACTTTATCATAGAATTATCTCTATTACTGGGTTGCAGATCGACAAAAATGGCGAAAAGCAGAGGCCCGCAGACAGTACCCTAGGGAATACCAGGGTTGACATGAATGTATTCAGTAAGATCACTTTTAAAATAAGCCCGCTGCTGCCTGGTTTCCAAGAAGTCAAACGAAGCCAATTCAATATTGTAGTGCTTCTAGAGAAGCAGATTGTTTAACAAGGTCGAATGCCTTCGCGAAATCGACATACTTACAGCGTCTATCGTCCAGATGGAATGTCATATTATATTGAATTTTCAGAAGGGCAGTTTCACAGGAACTCTTTGGTCGATAAGCAAATTGGTCTGGAGCAATAGCTTGTTGGCTAAACGGAGCAAGTAACTTCTTAACTAATCTTTCAAAGATTCTGGCAACTACGGATGGGACAGAGATAGATCGATAGTCTCCCATGTTTTTAGGATTTTTTATCTTAGGAACAAGGGTGATAGTGGCACATTAGTCACATATTTTATGTTTTAGAAGTTAGTTCGGAGGTTTCACAAAAATTTATCAATATCTACATTTCTCAGAAATAATCTTATTTAAAAGGTAAATTGAAGTTTAAATTGAAAATTTAGAAACAGATTACTTAATCCTCCTATCAAGAATCTAGAAACAGACAATGGCATATGTCAGTAGAATTAAAACAACAAATGCTATCAATTATATATTTTATGTTTTATGTAATCATTCATGTTCAATTGAAGCAAACAAACAATAATTGCTAAGTTATTTACAGTTATCAAACATTATCATTTTGACTTTCATTAAATGTTTTTATCAGATGTATTGTCCGCAAACATTGCAATCCTTCTTTTGTTGATTTCCCACTTCACAAAAAAAATAACTAAACGAAAGATCTTTATTTTTCAACGTACTGATTAACAAAACGTCAGTGCAGTATATAACAAAGAATATAGAAGACTACAACAAATGTGCATCGGTTCACGAATATTTTCTTGAAAAATTCAATTCTGATATGTGGTAGTATACATGGTGAATGATATGTGCTTGAAATTCGTAATTTGGAGTTTCTTAAATTGGTAGCGTGTGAAACAGAATATGGCCAGGTTTTTTCTTTCGATCGAAAGGCATAATATCTCTGTTTTGAATGATCGTACGCACAGTGTGCTGGTTTATGGCTAGGCCCCTCTTGTAGGCATTTCTGAGCATTTTTTCAAGGTTTTTGATGTCAGATCTACTACAATTCCCATATACATTTGCACAGTAAATGACTATTTACTATCCAGGCCTCAAATATAACGTTCAGAGTAATGGTTCCCAAGCCATTTAGTTTAACTTGCCAAATGAGGTACATATGTCGGGAACACTCCTTCCAGAGATTTTTCAGATGTGTAGTTGGTTTCAGATCATTCTGTAAATATCCAAGTATTTTTTAAAGAACAAACCTGATTTATTAACAGGATCGGATCCACAATTTGGTGAATCGAATGGCGCATTGTACAACATATCTCTAGTCTTTTCCAGATTTAGCTTCATCGAGTGGATTTCACACCAGTTTATGATATTTTGTACCTCGGTTTCAGCCAGATCGTCAGTATATACTGGCACAATCAAAGTTCCGTCGTTTGCAAACTTCACGAAAGTATTTTCTCCGTCAACCTGCTGGAGGCTTTACCTCAAATTTTCTAAAAAGCGTCAAGCGCTAAATGTGTTCAAATGTGAAAAAATTTTTCATTCTATATGTAAACTATAAAAAAGTATACCTGTTGGCAGAATAGCAAAGTGAAAATTTAAATCAGACCTCCTGAAATTTGATAGTTTATATAAAAGAGGAGTCCTGAAATTTAGATAGATTAGGTCGTAAAAATTTTAGCAATCAATTTTGCAATCTATTTTTCAAAAGCAAACTAAATCATGTGCAACTCTGACCACGTTTCAAGCTTTATTTGATTTTATTAAAAGCTTTGCTTAAATCCAATAATATACGCTATTGAAGTTTGCCTATTTACAACGAAATGAAGTATCTATGAAGATCTACAAGGTAGATTGTCAACATCGCACGGGAAACCTTGATTACGCAATTTCTTCTACCTTATTGTAATGAATCAAAGCAAGAAAAATTTTATCATAATTGATATTTAGCTTCAGAAGTAGTTATTTTTCTATACATTTGGACCGACATTAGCAAAATAATCACTGGTTTCCGTTGTTTTGCTAGTTAGTTTATTCAATTCTTTAAAGAAAGTTGTATTCACGAAGATTACGATGTAAATTAAAAAAAGTATATAACCATCCTTTTGATTGCCTGATGAGTTTTTTTGCAAGAACCTAGGCTCTTTGTATAATTCATAAAACATTGTTCTTGTTTTTGAAAAATTTCTCTCTGATCTTATTCTTGGCTTCTTGGTTAAACCAACAGTTTTCTAGTTCTCATTTTTTATGACTAAAATAGTTATTGTGAATACATCAACTGTCATCTTTGTTGTTATAATTTATTAAATTATTGACAGCAGTCTTACCTGTTAAGATTAGATGTGAATTTAACAAACACAAATTTAACAAATGGCAGCTAAACCGCGTTCAGTATCAGGGTTCTGTTGGAAAATTTCCAAATCCGTTTCTTTATTATTTCAGTTATAAAGTAGATTATTGTATAGCAATTTGATTCTAGCATGTATTTTTTCCAATCGTTTGAAGGTGATTGTGGCATTTACAGTAAGAGAGTCTCTGCTAATGCATTTTTCAAGTTTTGAAATACCACCAAGAACGAATGTCGCAGAGGTATCACTGAATTTTAAAATACAATTTGCCCATATTTAAATATTTTTTCGTAAATAAGCAAATATTTTTATCACATAATTTTTGTTTTATTTAATTATTGTTTTACAATATGTTTAGCTGGGAAGTTTCATTGTGTAGCGTAGTTTTTTATAACTTTATCTTTACATGTAATCATTGTTTGCTTTCAAGAATGTTTATAATAATGTATTGCATTTTAAGATGAAGGCTAGCTTAATAAAACGGAGAAGGCTCTATGATATATATTTTCAACAGGTTCTATCCCCATGTTCTCGATACGTCACAGTTTGCAGTAAATCTGGACGCTTAGTCGTGTTTGACATCTTAGCCGCATTAAAGCCCAGTGATCCCATTCGATCTTCTGTTCGTCAGTGGAATGCACACGATGGTCCTATTTATTCTATTGTAGGTAAACCATTTTAATAACCTTCAATTATTTTATTTGTTGAAATATTTTTTTGGGGTTTAAGGTATATACCATTAACAGTTTAAATTGTTTGCTTCTACTTTGCTTTGTAATGGCTTTATAGAGAATATAATATACTAATATATTAATAGTTTGAATGGTTCCCAGATCTAAAAAGTGATTTTACTAATATATTTTAATGCTAGAGATTCGCAGTTGGTCAAACGTGGTAGTCCTGATTATACTTCCTTGTTCTATTCATCATTGATAGTAATCGATCAATTCACGCTTTATATTTTGCCATCTAATGGGTAATCAAGTAGAATTTTATCGGTTTGAAAATATACTGGTATCATATCATGACCTGCACTCTGCTTTTCTGCATTATTAGAACACTTTTGCCGTATTTGATGTAGCAGCCATCTTTCTTCTATTAAGGTTTGGTTATCATATGGGAACTAGTTAACATGATAAAATAATGGTCAGTCTTTGGTATTGATATCTACTTAGAAAATCTATATTTTCTGTCGTTGTTATCATTCTGTTAGGCCTATTCTCAAGAATTATTGTTTTGTAAATGCTACCAGCCACACCACATTAGAACATCATCAAATAATTCAAATTAGTTTGAAGGGCAATTTTGCAGGTTATTTCTGATGCTTGTTATATCGGATTTATCATAGTTTGATGGTTAATTTATTTTAAATTACAATTAGCATAAGATTGAGAATTGAACTTCCAGTTCTAGTAATTTCATTTTATAATTAACAATCACATGCAGCCACAACAGCACTAGTTTAATATTTAAAGTGCGGTTACTATGGTTACGGCCCAAAACGATGTCGCTTTGCTAAAACCTATATTATCGTCTAACTTGAAGTGGATACCTTATTTTATAATGCAGTTTCAAAAAGTACTTAAAAACCTTCCTTGCTCTGAAACTGGTATCCCTTCTAATCCAGATGGATCTCAAAGAAATTTTCCTAGGAAACAGATGCTTATGTTTTAGTTCTGCTTCAGAGAAAATTGTAAATGAATGACATACAAATGTTTAGCATTTTCTTCTGTTTCCGTACGCTACGGAATTTTGGAGATTCATTTATATACGTTATTATTTTAGCTAATATTATAATATCAATGGATGTAGCTTTGTAATAGCATAATATATTTCCTTGCCAATGAGATAAGTATTGAATGTGTGCGCTTTTATTCTTTGAGAATGTCACCAAAATTTGGTGACCTATATTGGGATTTTGTCATTTATGTATTATTAATACATGTGACCATCTAAAAGATGACAGGTTTGAGTAATTTAATAAAAACTTTTTTAATTTACTACTAGTTTGGTAACCCTATTGAATTTTTTGGTTTTTTATAGATGATTGAATTTGCTAGTGAATTAAGTTTAGGTTTTGACGATTACCTTATTTCCGCAAGTGTTGGTGAGATATGTGCATGGGCAAATGATGGCGTTGCAGAAACCAATTCTCTTAGATACAAGTGGAGAATCGCTTTAAAAAATAAAGTTGATATAAACTGTATCATTACTTTACCTGAAGATAAAATATGTGCTGCTTGTAGTGACGCAACCCTACAAATATTTGACATATCGAATGGTCAATTAATCTCGTCATTAGTTGGACATGAGAAAGCCATTCTTTGGGCGGCAAAGAAAGGACACAATGGTATGTTGTTTAAAATAATTAAATTAATTGTGCCATAGCAATGGTTGATGTACTAACTACTTGAAACAAAACCTTGGTTATTGTTAAGTTAAGGCAATGAGCGAGCCAAGTATCATTTTAATGATGTGAAGCATTTCTGTGATTTTGATATTTAGGTGTTGTTACAGCCTCTGAAGACGGTTCTGCAAGAATATGGGATGTTCGCATGAAGAATGTGACTGGAGTTATTAAACAAAGCGATAACTCGAGTTGGAAAAGTGCAATTGCAGTTGATTCATCTGAACAATGGATGGTGCTAGGGGGCGATGATGACTTAGCTCTATGGCACTTACCTTCTTTATCAAAAACTTCCATGCTCGACTGCCAGGGTGCTTCCACCAATTGGGTTGAATTCGAGGACGAAATCTTAAGTGCACACTCAGACGGAAAAGTTCGTCGTTTTAGTGCAGACGGTTTAAGTTTGTCATCAGTTAGTACTTCACATTCCTCTGTCTATCATGTACTCCACTCTGACCATGTCATGACATCGTGTGGACGAGGATGTAATGTTGATGTGTATACAAATTCTAGATATGTTGCATTTAGTTTGGCTGAAGCAGTGTGATTCAATCAGTTGTTGTTTTCTAAATTTTGTATACTTTATGACGTGTTGCTAAAAAATGTGTTAGTTGAAGAGTATTTTTTAGTTTCCACTCACTGTGTAACCTAAATTAATTTTTGTATAATCGTGCTGCAATAATTTAGATAGTTTATATCATTTCCATATACACATACAAATTGATGCGATATATATTGAAGGTTTTAAAAAGTAAACCCTAAACGCACTGAGGGAGCTGATTTGGTCCCGTTGTTTTTTATCCATAACTTTGATTGAAATTAATTTTTAGATGATTTTTTACTTTTCCTAAAACCTATCTGGGAACAAGATAAAGTTAAAGAGGAATAATTTTTTGATTAAACCCTGTGTCAAAGGCTGTCTGAAAAATTCATTTTAGCAAAGAATTCAAATGTTTTTAGTGCAACATGCATTTAAAATAGTCAATATTTTGATACATATCGATATATTTATATTATTAAATTGATTGAGTGATGATTGTTAAGGATCATCATTGTCAAGAAAATGTTAGGGTGGAAGAATTTTTTGCGGCGGTAGGGCCCTTATATACTTTAGTACTACGATCCGTTTGTATTGATTGGTTGTCTTTGGGCCCACTGTAGCAATAAAATATTGACATCAAAATAGTTTAACTTATAAGACGAGAGTTTTAGAAGATCTGTGGTGAAAGTCAGTGTCATACTTTCGTCGAGGGGAGGCACCAGAGGTCATACCTAAAATTTAGAAAAATATTAAATTTTCATTTGGTGCTATGTTTTTAATACAGTAAGACAATATATCGCTAAATATGATTACATATCATAGGACATTTAGCCTGAATTACTATAAGGCATTGATTTTGAACCCTGGTCTGAAAATGGCAACCACGTGGGGGAGGGGGCAAGGGTTGTGTACTGTGAAATTTTTTTGCTATTGTTTTTTAACTTTTTTTAACTTTGACCTTGAAAATGAACTTAATATATATTTTGTTATGTATTTGATTTTTGAAACATAAATAAACATTATTCATTGACTTTATTTGTAAGATGAAGAAGAAATATCTATATTCAGAAATTCTTTGAACAATAAAGAATACTGATAACAATTCTGAAAGGGTCTTTTTTAGAAATGTCAGTTTATTCAAAATTATGAAATGGCTGCCATAATTACTTAATACTGTCTGACCTTGAACGCATTTTTTATTTTCCTGTTAAAATAAGTCTTTAACAATAACTAGAAGGAATATGGGCTAGGTAAACTGTATCCTTCCATTTTAAAGGCTCAATTAATTTAGGTTCTTTTTCACCTTTATTTTTCTAAAATTCGATTACGTCACAACTTTATTTTTGCATATAAAGCCAAAACCAATTACTATATTTTTTAAAAATTGGCAAAGGTGTCTTTTACTGTGCCAAATGTCATTACTATTTATACCTCAGTGCGTTTAGGGCTCGAATGTTGTGAAATGTTTCCATGCTATTCATTTCCAAGTTCTCTCACTTTTGTTGTGTAGTTCAAGTATTTTAGCAATTCGATGTTTTCTGATTTACGTGAACTTGGATGCTTGAAAAAATAGATTTTATCAATATGAACCAAAATTGGCTGTGCTTGTATTGTTTTAGAGAAGATGTTTTAATTATGATCCTAAATGGGTAACCCATGTAGTCTGTAGACTGGATTTTATTGTACCAACAATAAAATTCCTCAATGATTTTTTCTGGGAGTACTTAAATTATCTTTTAAATGTCTACCTTATCGTAGCCTTTTCTTAAAATCTTCAAAATTTTAGAAAATTCAAAATAAATTAATGATAAATTTTTTAATTTTAAAATCCGTTTGGGTTAGATAACATCCTGATTTATTTTGCTAAACTCTTGTACTTTTGTAATTTAGTTTATCTATTTCATATTTCAATTTTTTGTCGCTAAGCATGCATTCCTATGAAAATGCTCGCAGTTATTTTCTGAACTTCTTGTAGTTTTCCCCGATTCTAGTTCCATGATCTACTGTACGTTGTTCAATATTTTAGTTGCTACGTCGTGAAATCCATTAGAATATTTAGCTAAGAAAAAATGTGGGAACGTTTAATTTAACATTTAGTCTTTTAAAAACAAATGATATGCGATTTTCAGGAGAATTAGATTACTCGGTAATCATCTAGGCAAAACAAACTGGGAGTATTCTTCTTTTAATACTAAACAACCCAATTATATCAAGAGCAAGCCAGCGATAACTTTCGAAATTCTATGGCTTTAGATTTATAATCCAAATAAAATTCATTATTTAAAAAACAGATGAAAAGAGCATTTGCTAAATGTATCTCAATGTTCTAACAAGAAATTCCCAAATCAGATTTATTGAACAACGAATTATCATTGCCTTGTTCTCGAAAATAATGATATAATAATGCTTGGAGCCTGGAACCTAAATATTTTTAGCACTAACAAAGATTGGCGATTAGAATCACATCATTTATTAGGAAACTAAATCACTTTGCATGTTATAAATTTTGTACATAAGAGTGACCCTTTTCTGATCAACGCATTGCATTTATTGAGGTTCTAAATGTGATTAATCTTAAAAAAATTCCACGAAGTGAATAAAAACCCGTGAAATGACAACAGATGACATAAATGTTTTCAAATAGTCACTCTCTTCAGAAAATTGGTCTGCAGTGTATTCTGCATCAAATGCAATAAGTTGTCTCAAGAAATTCGGCCCAGAAATGCGGGTTATGAATAATACAATGTTCAACAGTAATTCAAGCAAATCTGCACATACTAAACTTTGGTTAACCGATATTAGACAGCATTGACTCACGAAAAAAAAATGCATTTACAAAGTTTAAAATTTCTCAAACTCTATTTATAAACAAATTAGAATTTTCTCCAAGATCAAAAAATTCAAGGCGTACAAACGGACACATTGTAGAGGAATACGCGGGTTACCAAATGAAAATGCAAAATTTCATGAGATCAGTAATAGTAAAAAATCAAACTGTATTGTTGCTATTAACAGAAACTTTGTTTTGAAGAAATGCATCTGAATGATTTTTATATAAATCTATATACAAGAACACCAATGAAGTGCACCGGGCCAAGTACAGAAATAATTGTTGCAGCCAGAACACCATTGCCTCCGACTGGATTACATAGATGGAACCGGTCGACATTTTTAACAACCCAACCCAACTGGTTTTATTTCCAAACCGGTTGGGTTACCGGTTGTTGAAGCTAAAAATTTTACCAGTACCGGTCGAGCAAAAATAAAGCAGGAAAGCCAAAAAACTAGCAATTTTTTCTACTGAAATTTTTTTAAGCCCATATTTTACTAGCAGAAAGTTACAACGAACCAGGGGCGTTTTCAAAGAAGGGGGTCTGGGGTCCAGACCGGCATAGCCCCCTTGCTAGAAAATGTGGAACCACATTCAACCGCAATCAACAAGAGTGAATCTGTATTCAAAAAAGTGGGATTGATTTATCCTACCTAGATGAGGATGGGTTTCCTTTTCCACACTCTACACTAGCACACCTCAACTCAGAGATTTGATATGTGTTCATTTTCTAAATGTTATCGTTTTCTCCTTTTGTTTTTATGTTTTTTAAACGTTTCATATGCGAAATGAATGTATTAGACGACTTCGTCGTGACAATTTTTTTTTCTTATAATATATTAGTAAAAATCCTTTTTACTTTCTTGAAACGGAGATATAAATTCTGTCCTACAGACAGCCACGGTTTGTGGAGGACTTAAAAAAAGCGAAATTTTCGACCCAACCGGTACCGGTTAATACCGGTCAACCCAACCTGGTTCCATCTATGCTGGATTATTCACTAGCCATACGGGTATCTGAGCAGAAACAAATTGCTATAAGATAATTAGCGTGTATTTTCCGCTACTGTAGAAGAAATAATCTTGGCCGTGACCAGCACAACATGTATTAACAGAAGACGAGAATTTCATGGAATTTTTAAACGAATATGGTTTAGTTGTTACGAAAATTCCAGAAACTGCCACGAATAATTCGGCCAACGGATTCAGCACCATTAATCTGATTATCTTTAACCAAAAGTATTCACAACTTGGGATGCATTTTGCAATCAAAACTGTTTTTGAGCAACGTTGGAAATTTGATGTGTATCTGACATCAATTATCTATATTATCGTGTTGAATGTATAGAACACATTTTGTGATATTTTTTGGGCATTTATTCACACATTTGTAACAATTGTGAGCTTTTGATATAAACATAACAACATGCGCAGAAACTTTTAGCGGGTGATGGTCTAATGAACCGAAAATGTGTATAATGCGACTCCTTTTTTAGGAATGCTTATGATCAAAACTCAAGGGTCACATTATGTATTTAAATAAGGACAATCTTACAAGGGTTGCAAACCTCTCATTCAGGAATCTATGCGCTGCAATTCAGCTTCACATCTGCAATTGAAACACTTAGATATTCCAACCATATCAGCCAGCAGCTCATGGCTTACTGTAAGGAAGATACTACGTTTTTTCTCCAGGGTCAAATCGAAAGGTAGAAATGAAATGCTTCTATTGAGTATACATTATATGGACAAACAGTAACTATTTGTATCAACCGTTCTTTATTAGGATTATTTTGTCTCTAGCATTATATTGTCAAATCCCAATTTTGATGTAATGATTCTTTTTTGATGATTGAAAGACAATATAGAATAAGCACATTATTTCTTTCGTTTATGAAAATTCTAATTTCGTTGTTCATCGGTTATTGGAAAAATCCTTGGGGTGCAAAATGCACACCAAACATCGTCCACCTAGTAAAAAGTAAACGACAACAAGCTGTTAGTTGTGTGTACTGTAAATTCATAATCCATGTTTTTGCCATTGAATATAGTTGTTGTAATCGTAGAGTACGTACTCTACGATTGCAATTTAAGTTGTTGAAGTGTAGTTTTCAGTGCTTTCAAATTTCAATTCAAATTTGAAGTCTAAAAAGCAAACTTTGATATTCAATTTTTTGCAAAATTTACACATCAACACTAAATTTATTTTTTCCTATGTTATTTTATTTTAAACTTTTATTGTAAATGTTCAAATTATTGTATTTCTTATATTGAAATTTAAATTACTTTATTAATAAAATATTAGACTTAAATAGATATACATGTATTTACAAAATTTTTCTTCTAGATATGCATTATTTAATTAAAAGATACTATTATGCAATTAAGCGTTGATTAGATGTAATTTATGCTGATATATGATATTACCTCTAATCAACGTTTAATTGCATAATAATATCTTTTAATTAAATAATGCATATTTGGGGGGGGGGGGG
>CABFPE010000114.1:955123-972866 GCA_900660155.1 Hofstenia miamia | reverse complement strand
GTCTTTAAAGTGTCTCTTCAGAAAAATCATTGAACTGTGAGCAGTGTGAGCAGTAGCTCCATCCTGTTGCAGAACTGTGGAAGAATATTTCTTTCTTCTTTTTAGTTGAGGGATGACAAAATTCTTTAGCATTTCCTGATAACTGTCGGCATTGACGTTGCCATCAAAGAAATATGGGCCAATTGAAAATTGTTTGGTGAATCCCATCCAGACCATTACTTTTTCAGGAAATTGCTTTACGACGAACGAATAATCAGTAGGCTTTGTGGTAGACCATACACGACAATTTTGTTTGTTGAAACTAGGGTTAATTGAAAAAATTGCTTCGTCAGAGAACAGAATATTGGGAAGAAATGAATGTGAATTATTGTGTTCTGCAAGAAGCTTCTGACAAAAGATTATCCGCTCATCTCGTGCTGCATCCGACAAATATCTTTGGTATGAAGGTTTGTATGGATGTAATTTTAAATCTTTTCTTAATATCGAATGAACTTTAGACTTGGAAAATTGTACTTTGTCACTTATTAGCCGAGTACTACTGCATTTGTTGATTTTGACATGTTCTTCAACAACATTAATGTCTTCTTGAGAGCGTCGCTTTCTGCTGTTTCCTTGAATCAAACAAGATGAAGTTGATTCAAATCGATTTATCATTTTCTTTACAGTATTATACACTGGGGCATATTTATTCTTCTTTATGTTGTTCGCTGTTTTGTATGCACGAATAGCTGCAGTAACATTTTCATTATTCTGGTAGTAAAATTTAGCCAATTGCACATTTTGACTAACCGAGTTTAAACTGTCATTCATTTTCTAAAAAATAAATTTGTTGATGAAAATTACAATACATAAACAAATCCACATACCAGTAAAACAGTTTGATTAAATCATCCAATCAAAATCATGCACTTTCGGTTCATTAACACACAATTTACTTTTTCAATTTAAAACAGGACACCCTGTTATATATATATACATGTATATATATATGTTGGTTTATGAATAAATATAATTATTGGTACATATAGAGTATAGAATTGTAAAAATTAGTGCATTTGTCGGATTTTTAATCAATACCGTTATATTTTATAAGTTAATTTTTTAATATTGGGACAGGCTATTTTGTGTTTGGGGGCTATCTGATGCCTCGCCACTGATAATATTTGGGGTAAGGTAATAGCAATATATTTCTAGTATTATGTAGAAATCTATGGTAGAATTTACCTTAATGTTAGACTTATGTTTTGGGTTAGGTTTAGTAATATGGTTAGAGTTAGGTTGGAGTTAGGGTTAGGGCTTGGGTTAGGGCTAGGGTTAGGGTTGCTATTATTATGTTGATAAATTAGCAATTATTTGAGTGGAGCAGATAACTCACAAATACCCGGATGGGAATTTTTTAACATTTAATATTTTTTAATAAACAAAACGCCCTTCTACTAAAAAATTTGTTTCCTTTATGCAATTAAGACTTTTAATACTTCAATTACTAGTTTAAATCAACGAAAATGCCTGTAATCGTTTCAGGTTCTTATATTCCACCCCCACCACTTACATCAGTGAATGTACACACATCAGTGTAATCATTTACAGGGGAGGGTCTGTAAGTTAAGTCGAACCTCTCCCCAAAACGAAAACAGTTAATTTAAAGATCTCATTTCTTCCTATTTATTGCATATACATATATTTATGCAATCGTGCTTATTTCTCAAATTTGTCACTTTACAGTTAAATCTAGGCAAATTTTAAAGTTATTGGGAGATTGAGTATGAAACTTTACCTGGAATAGACTGCTTCAATCTTACTACAAGACTTCTCTACCCTAAAAACAACAAACCATCTTTGTTGTTTTATTATTATATGCTTTCATCGAAAGTAAGAAAAAGACGCCGCTACATCAAATGTTTTGCCAACTCGATCAAAAAAATTTTTTCTAAAGCTCTTCTATTTCTTTTCCGACAATGTGTTCAAGATCTCAAAGACACCTCCACACAAATGGAACCTACAGAATTTCATATTTCATAAATGAGATCTGTCAAATGAAACAGAAGTCTCCTCTCCGTCATCTTCAATAATATCCAAAGATTCCGGCGTCACAACACAACCCCAATTACAGCAACAATCGACGTCTACATCTGCCACCTACAACACATCATCAGAATGACAGTCTAATCACATCAAACGCATCAAGTATAATTCTATTAGATTTGTTTTGGGAGGTTACATTTTTAAATATGCTAGATCACATGGTCACCTCTTCTATCAAGCTAAAACAGTTCACAGCTACCGAGACAAAACACTAAACGTTTTAATGAAAAAGTAAAAAGCTAACCACCGCAACGTCTTCAACTTGTAGTCATTAACATAGGTCTCATCAATGCTTTGAAGAATTCCCAGCATTTTCAACAATCTCATATCATCTAATCACTTGAGTTCGACAGAAATTTTCACCTCTCCATATTCATCCTACAGAGATTACACCAATCTCAGCATGTGATCTCTTAAAGAGAAACGACTCAATTCAAGAATGCAACAAACTCAGATGGTCCTTTGCTTCTCCAAACACTTACATGATCCAAGTTTTTTCCCACTTTCTTATCAATCACCGTACAATAGATGTTGCAGTGGGGCACGAGCACAACATGGCACGAAATGTAAACAAATTTCATGCACGAGTCCGGCATAAAACGAAAACCTATATATTTTTTGTTCAAAGTAAAAGACATCCTAGATTATACTTCTATGAATGAATTGTTTTAGTTTAAAACAAATTGACACGGCACGGCTTTAACACTGTATGCAATCAAATTCCATAATTTGTTAACCAAAAAACATCTAAAATCCTTTTTAAAATTTCCACTAATTATTTTTTGTGATATTGAAAGTAACCCGGGGCCAATAATTTTTGAAAATAAAATTAATGATGTATTAAACAAATTCAAAACGAATTTTAAAATTGTTTATCTAAGTGCTAGAAGTCTTAGTGAAAATCGCAATAAATTTATAAAAATGGTATGTAAAATAGGAAATATATGCTTTTACTGAAACCTGATAAGATTTGGAATTAAGTCATGAAATATTCCAGACTTTGGATTGAATTAGAATCTTCCTCAAATTCCTACAGCAGCGAGCTTATAAACATTTGTTATAATCATATCTCTGAATTTTGTAAACATAAAATTGAAGAAATTGAATAAGCCATTCTTGAAAATAAATTTAATAATTTCCTAGGAGATTTTAATTCCAATTACCTAAATTTCACTGAATCAAATCAAATTTATCACATTTCTGATATTTTTGACTTTCAAATTATATTAATAAAACCAATCCGATTAGATTTAATTGACTATTTCTTATTCGATAGTTGTAATAAATATAGAACCTATATGTTTGAATCGTTTAGTGATCATAAGATTTGTGTTTGTGTTAGTAATCATAAATTTAACACAAAAAATATAAAAGTTATTGATTCCAGGGATTTTAGTAATTTTAATGAGGTAAAATTTATAAAGTTATTGAAGAAGGTTTGCTTTGATCTTACGTTCAACAGGGCATTCTTTAACACAAAGAAAGCCCTGCCTACATTTTCAATAATGCCAATAGTATGTTGAAATTCATTAAATCGTGAAACCTTAAATATAGTAGCACGCTGCAAACCAAATTAATTAACTTCGCGATTCCGACCTATTAAAGAACTGGTAATTACATACTAAAAATAAACCAATCATTATGCATGATTCATAAATTTATTTATGAATTAAGTTCATTAAAGCCCATGCTACGCGAAGAACTTTTGTCGCCAATTTTTATTGGCTAACGAAAATCGTTCGTGTAGCACCCCATTTCCTCAACTAAATTCGATATTAATTATCTAGAATAAAGTTATTCGTTCGGACCAACTAAAATTGACGATAAAATTTGTTCTATCGAACTAACAAAAATGTGCAATAAAAGTTGTTCGTGTAGCAGGGTGCTCCGACCAATTTTTTTGTAAGAGAAATTATCTGTAACTTTCTAGTAGTTATCACCTTCAAAGATAAAGAAACTATAAACCTTCGTTTTCAGTGTATATTTCGACTGTAAAATTTAAAATTAGCTAGTTTATAGAATTGATAATAATGATTCGTACTTTTTATGTTAAAATAAACACATGTCATTATGTAGACATTTCTTTTTTATACGTGCATATCAGCATTAAAGTCAAACAATTAACTCACCATAAAAATTCTTTGTATTTAACAAAAACATTTGGACTTTGCTAGTAATAAATAAGGATTAGATCCATATCGATTTGAAGTCAACCAAAGCAATTTATCACATTTCTGATATTTTTGACTTTCAAATTATATTAATAAAACCAATCCGATTAGATTTAATTGACTATTTCTTATTCGATAGTTGTAATAAATATAGAACCTATATGTTTGAATCGTTTAGTGATCATAAGATTTGTGTTTGTGTTAGTAATCATAAATTTAACACAAAAAATATAAAAGTTATTGATTCCAGGGATTTTAGTAATTTTAATGAGGTAAAATTTATAAAGTTATTGAAGAAGGTTTGCTTTGATCTTACGTTCAACAGGGCATTCTTTAACACAAAGAAAGCCCTGCCTACATTTTCAATAATGCCAATAGTATGTTGAAATTCATTAAATCGTGAAACCTTAAATATAGTAGCACGCCGCAAACCAAATTAATTAACTTCGCGATTCCGACCTATTAAAGAACTGGTAATTACATACTAAAAATAAACCAATCATTATGCATGATTCATAAATTTATTTATGAATTAAGTTCATTAAAGCCCATGCTACGCGAAGAACTTTTGTCGCCAATTTTTATTGGCTAACGAAAATCGTTCGTGTAGCACCCCATTTCCTCAACTAAATTCGATATTAATTATCTAGAATAAAGTTATTCGTTCGGACCAACTAAAATTGACGATAAAATTTGTTCTATCGAACTAACAAAAATGTGCAATAAAAGTTGTTCGTGTAGCAGGGTGCTCCGACCAATTTTTTTGTAAGAGAAATTATCTGTAACTTTCTAGTAGTTATCACCTTCAAAGATAAAGAAACTATAAACCTTCGTTTTCAGTGTATATTTCGACTGTAAAATTTAAAATTAGCTAGTTTATAGAATTGATAATAATGATTCGTACTTTTTATGTTAAAATAAACACATGTCATTATGTAGACATTTCTTTTTTATACGTGCATATCAGCATTAAAGTCAAACAATTAACTCACCAAAAAAACATTGGACTTTGCTAGTAATAAATAAGGATTAGATCCATATCGATTGGAAGTCAATCACAGCATAGTTTTGCAGATTCACGGATTGTTTAAACGGTGAAGCAATTGATAATTTCAAAGTAAACAACATCAATCGTAATTTCTTCATTACTACGCAGTGATAATCGGCTCTCCAAATACACTTTCAATGCTTGTACAGGTTTTGCTTCATAACCAATATACATTAACACGTTTGAAATATTTCTGTTGCATGATGGCGTACAAAATTGATTTAGCATGCTATCTTAATACATGGCATAAAAAATATTTTTAACAATTGCTCTAAATTGGCTTGCATTTTTATGCCGTCATGAAATATTTCTGCATCGCGAAGCAGTACGCATTGTAGTGCTCCTTTATTTAAAGAAATGTTTGTTAGATTTTGGGGCAATTTGCATTTTATTCCCCATATATTTTCTTGAGAATTCATGGAATATATGGGCGAATAAAATTCATGGTATTGTATCTATCTTTGTTACCATAGTGATTGACTGCTTTTTTACTATTATTGTACATATTTATGATAACGGAGAGATTTGCAATTTAATACTTGTTCAGTGGCTCGTAGGACTTGTAAGTCATTTTGATTAAAGCGTTTTTCAAATCTGGCCAAACTAGTATCAATCAAATCATAGTATTCAGCCTTGGTCACCACTTCACTTGTCTCCCCTGGCAGACAACGGTCCACGATATGCTCATGGTCAGTGCTACAACTTCCACCTTCTTTCAGAAAAACTGCCCTTGCAGTTTGCATCATCGTTGGGATGACACTCTGTGACCGCCTGTGCTTTATCACACAAACGACCAAAATTAGCATCATCTCTCAACAACCGGAACCTTTCTTTCATCTGCTCAATGATAAAGAGGGCAAGTTCACCGGGCAAGTCTTCTCTCCGCAGATCTCTCGACGTTTTATCAAACAAAGCAATAATCTTGCCAGCAACCACAAGTTGGAAGATGATGTCAAAGGCGGACAGTTTCTTATGCAAGCCCATAGATTTCGCCTTCATGATAGGATTTACGTAAATTTCACGTCTGAGGAGTTTCAATGTCTTAAGCAGTACCTTTCGTTTTGTAAGTACAACTTCTATAGCATGAAATCGGGCTGTTCACCGTGCTTCATTAAGGTTCTGTAATTGACGGCGAGTACAGATATATTTTCTTCATCCATTTGATCTTGTATGTACTGAAATAGCTTAACACGCGTAGGATAAGCGGCCATTGTGACATAGAGTTGTTTACACATGTGTAGTGCACCATCGATAATACAAGAAGAAGCAATGTCTTCTAAGCCCAACTTATTAACTCATTGCAATGAGCTAAGCAGTTAATGTGACTCGGTTATTCATAACCCGCTTAAAATTTTTCGCCAATGACTTCATTATGCTGGGAGCGTCGAATGCTACAGCAATGACATTGTTGTGCTTCACATCGCATCTTATCAGCACATCAGAAATGTTGGCGAGAAGAGCATCTGCATCAACTCTACAATCGCAATGCTTAATGCCAATAAAGTCTTTAACTTCATAGTCGTCACTGGGTGTTCTAATGAGAATGGACATTTGTTCCTTTTTTGAAATGTCCGTAGATTCATTAGCTATTATTGAAAAACACGGGCGCCAACAATAGTTCATTCACAAGATGATGGCGAGGTGAAGCGATTAATATATTTTACTGCTCATCAACTATGTCATGCAACATGTATGATTTATTCATCAGAAGCTCAGGCAATCCTTTGCAGTAGTGAGATTTGTTAAGGTTGTGCTGGTACAGATTGACTGTAACATGTCCATGAGTGACTGCTGTCTTTTCGAGTTCCTAGCCTTGTAGACTGTTGAGCTTGTCTTTCGGATTTTCTCACGCAGAGGCGTAGGCAGCCCATGGAATTTATAGGCAAAGAAAATTATGTAGCAATTTTATTGCAATGTTCTAATAAGCTACTATTTTCTTTCAGGGGAAATGATCTGGTTTCATTCGAGGAGAAGGGGGGTGGCTCCCCATAGCTACGCTACTGATTCAATGTTTCTTTAACCGCTTGGTGTTTACTGTGAGTTGTATTCAACCCAAATAGCTAACTCTTATATAATATCCAGGGCAACCATAAAGTCTATAGAGTTTCTAAAAGTCATATTTTCACACAGTTCACTGCCACACACATTAGCTAATGAGAAAATGGCTAAAAATCAAAATTTTATGGAAGTGGTGATTTTTGCATATCTGATTATCATTTGTTGTGAAGATGCCAGCCATCTAGTGGAGATATCAAACAGTCATTCAGCAAACTAAAAATATGCTATCAGACAACTGAAATTTTGATGAAAAAACATTAAAAATTATATAATTTGTTACGTGAATAACAATTTGTTACAGTAAAAATTGATAATTTTCAATTGATTCATGATTGTTAGGTCCAGCTTTAACTGCTAGAAATTTAAGTTTTAGGTCATATTATTAGGCCTATAAATAATTTTTAGGTCTAAAAAGTGGTTGCCCTAATAATATCCCATGCATTGCAGTGCCCTATAACTCTAACTAAATAGAGCCAGTGTTTAAAAAATGTAGTTTTTTTCAAAAAAAAATTGTTTTTCTAATGGGCTTTTAGGTTTTTAAACTGTTGTATGACTTTAAATTCGTTCTGAAACGTTTACAGTTTGCAGTTTATTATTTATCAATTCAATTAAAATGCAATTTGCTTTGAGTGTTATGAAATTGATTTAGGGATGGCAATACATTAATTCCAAAATCAGCTAAAGACAAGCGGCTCAACGTCGTTAAGGTTGTGCAGTTAAAACCCCAGACTACCTCATATTCACCAGATCTCTGCAATCGCGCTCAACGCATTATCAACATTGCCAAATCGAAAGCTATCCACAGTCCCATAGGCAGTGTAGGCATTTTATTTCAATTTTTCAATCTTTGTTTTTTGAACTTCCTTCATTTAGTTTAAATTTTGGTTATTCGTTCAAGCATTATTATTTCTGTAGGTATTATCAATGGATTGTAAGCCTGTAGACACACTTCAAATTGTTTAGAAGCCATCTTTTCTAAGCAGAAAGCTTAGTACATTTAGCTTTGAATACTTGAAGTGGGCAAATTAAGAGATTTCAATTTTAAAATTCTAATATGTTTTTGATTGCATGATCGTTTATCGGTAAAACGTAAAATTTTACGAATTTCTTTTGACGTCTAGATTTTGTTTGAAAATCTAGTTTGCTTTTGTTTCTCGAATGAAATCGAGTAGTTGATTCAACCATATGTTTTAATAACTCTAAGCACGCAATAATGTAATCCAAATTGTGTTTTACAAATTACCTTATGCTTGTGAAAATACTTATTTCATTTGGAATAGGCTCACAATTTTGATTATTTGAGTGGTTAGATTGTTTATGAAACATTTGCAATTGCAAGCATTATATATAAATAATNCTGACTAACAAAGGTGTGCCACAGGGTAGTGTCTTGGGACCAATACTGTTTAGCTTGTATGTGAATGACATATCTAACTATATTAAGGACGGCCAAATTATTGAATATGCTGATGACATTTGCATGATTTATCAGCATAAGAGCCCAATAATTGCTACAAGAAAGCTGCAAGAAAGCATAGGAAAGTTTATCAAGTACTTCGAAGTAAACAGGCTGACTATGAATAAAAATAAGACGCAGTTCATTGCCTTTGCTCCTAGTGAGACTAAAGATCTAGTTAAAGACATTTCAAAGCATGGACGAAACACCTCCCATTACTCCAGCAACATCAGTAACATATTTGGGAGTGGTAATCGACAGCAACATAGACTTCAGAGAGTTCATGAATTGCAAGATCAAAAGAATGGCAGTTGCAATAAGTTATCTAAAACAAGTTAGAAATGTCACACAAGATAAATCAGCAATCTATGCATTTGTGGTTAACAATTATACATACGCTTGCTGTATCCTTTTGAATAATTTAAGTGTATCTAATAAGGAGAGAATAAATAGGCTTTTTAACTGGTCTATTAGTATAATGTACAGAATCAATAGACAACAGACAGGTGCAAAGCTGCAATCATTAGCGATTTTATCTCCAGAATTTAACATAAAGTATCACAGTTTAGTAAACTTGTTTAAATACATAAATAACATATTTGAAGGAAATAGCTTCCTGAAGGACTACGACACTGCTCTCACGTCTCGGTATGTATGTATATTCAAGTTGACAGTATTAAACTAAACATAGAAAGAAAGTTTAAATGAAGTTAACCCTACACTGCACTACACTGCATGTTGTTATCATAATGTAACAATTATATTAGCTAAGTTTATTACAATATAGTAATGCTGATTTAACATCTGCCGTTATTAATGTTTTAAGCATTGGAGAATGCTGTGGTTATCAAATATATTGGACAATTGCAACACTACTTCACAATATCTGATTAATTTTATTTTTTAATACGTAGCACATCTCCCCCAACCCCCCATGTTGTATTCTGATATTCTATATCTTTAAAATATAGCATAATAATTCACCAAATAATATTTACCTATTGAATCAGTGTATTGAATATATAACAACGCCTTTTGTCAAAATAGCAACAGGTGCCTAGAGTGCCACTCCTGGCCAAGTTAGTAAAAGGGCAACCCAAGTATTACCCGGACTGCCCACCTGGTTCCACCCT
Source organism: Hofstenia miamia (assembly GCA_900660155.1). Taxonomy (NCBI): domain Eukaryota; kingdom Metazoa; phylum Xenacoelomorpha; order Acoela; family Hofsteniidae; genus Hofstenia; species Hofstenia miamia. The sequence continues at coordinate 962,915 of CABFPE010000114.1, read as the reverse complement.
CTTTGGATCTTCCACCCTTAGGTACGCTCTTCCCATCCAAAGGTGATATATTATTCGTTATTTTTACAATTTTAGGGATGAACAAGAAATTGATAAAAATACCATAAATAATTAGTGATTTCTCACAAAAATGCAGCATTCATTAGACTTCATTACAATGTACATACTTATACAAGCATTAGAAGTGACTAATGAGTCGTACATAACTTGGAATCAGTGTTCGCATGTTTAAAACAAGAGTGTTCTAAGCACTGTTTAAAACAGTATTTTAAACATATTTTTTGCAATGCTATTTTTAAATGATTCCTTTTTAAGCGCGTATAAAATTTCATGGAAGTTTTGAAAAACATTTTTTGGGATTTGCTCATTCGTAATTTCATAGCTGAATTTCTTCCGAAAAACGATTAAGACGTCTTTGTGCAAATAAACCTTTTGCCAACCTTGGTGGAGTTAAGTATACTATTATACGCTTTTAATGCATGTTTTGTGATGAAAGGTGGAAGCAGTGAGGGCCGCCGTCGGCCTTCAATAGTTTCATGAACCGGGGGAAGTCCGTTGTAGTCACTAAGGTTTCTCACGTGTTATAGCAATGTCGGTTTATCTTATTTGGTTTATCTTAGTAGAATATCTTCTGTAAACACAATATTTGGCACAGAATATATTTTGTGCTACGTCTTGTCAAATTCAAAGGTAATAGTTTCCTTTTTACTAAATCTTTGAAATTTTAGACCAAGCAGTTAAAGAACAAGAATGATAGTTTTGACTGTGTTGTATCAATGCACATAATCAATTCAAATATATCATATTTAAAATTTGAGTTGTTAATAAGTTATCTTTTATTATTTTTTGAAATGCTTGTAATTCTGTGAAAATTAATGTAAAAATTCCGATTATTCTCTAATTCAAACTATTCATTATTTAGAAATGGAGTCATTAAATTTGAAGAATAAGTTTTCTAGTTTCGTGGATAAGTGAAATAAAAAAATTTCATGTCAAATCATTTCAATATTTTAAGCTCTCAAGATTCTACTTAGGTGTTTGTATGTAATTTCAATTAATGTGCCCAGAAAAATGGTCAATCTAGTGTGTTTGAACTGGATATGTGAATTATGTGGAATTGCATTTATTGCTTGATTAAATGCAGCGATCTTAATCTCCAAGTAGAGGTAAGGAACTAATGGAAGAGCTTGTATTTTGAACCAAATTGCTCTCCATTAAAGGAATTTATTATGGTGTTATCTTACTAGGGTACGGTTTGTATGAAACTATTTCACTTTCTCCGAAATTTCCACAGAGGATTGTGTAAATATAATAAAGTGTTATTGAACAAGGCTAAAAGTGGGTCAGGTCGGTTCAAGACATTATCTAAAAATAGCGAGATAACGCCATTTTTCTGTCAAGCCTGATACTGGACGCCTCGCTTTAAGGTCTGATAGTTCACCTATATAAAGAAGATACACATATGTATAACCATTACTTGCCATTTTTTGTTAACCACTCAGGCATATAACTTCTTAATATACGTCTTGTGTCAAACCCACGCGATAGCATATTTGACCAGCTTTTATCAAACAGATGTTATATTTTAACATTATGATTTCTATTTTGAAAGTGAGTGTAAATTCGAATGTAGATGCGAATGTGTTAAGTACTGTTGTACTGGTGTAGATGTGAAAATCACACTCATATATTCACCCTTTGTTATAGGGGCAATGTTAATCAAACTTCTAAATGTCTCACCCATAGTCACTTATCCCAAAATTAATTTTTTAACTGTCAACGTTGTTAAATAGACTGATGGTTTTTAATGTCCTTTCTCAAACATTTATTTGAAATATATTTGGAGTTAAGATGCTTTTTAAAAGAATTGATGACAATGGTGTTTGCACTCATTGGTTTACTATATTTTATTTTCAACAATTCCACATCAACACCGATTACCCAAAATCTTATAAACCCTATCTATTGGATATATTTTGAGAAATTCACATTTATATGTTTCCTATCTTTAAAAATTAAGTTATTATTTTGCTATAAATTAAATATTGGTATCTAACAGGGTTGTCTTGGGATGTGCAATGGGACATAAATAAGCTGTCCCACGACAAATATGCTCAATACACTCGAGATAATTTTTATTGGCAGCCAGTCTAGTTCTATATCATTTTATAAATTGTATTAGAATTAGGCTTTATGTAGTCAATCTTCGGCTTATATATGCACATTGCATGCTTTGTCATATTCAATCAGGATATAAATATTTCATCTTGGCTTTTGTTATTTGTACTTATAAGTTTCGAAAAATATAATGTTTGTTTAACAAGCGTCATCTTCAACAAAATTCCAACTAGTATTTCCTTTTGACTTTGCCCTTATATCAATAAACTTTGCCTACAATGTTTTGACATCGTGTTTACTAGATGCTGAATTTGATTATTATGTTTGTGTCATTCATGAATTTTCGGATACATTAAAACAGATAGAACGTCTAATTATATTCATACATATATATATATATATATATAAAGGTTTATTTTTAGTAAATATTATCTTTAGATGTTTTTGGTGTTTCTTTTACTTTTTAACACAGTCTCTTCGAAATTACTTGTTATTTCGCTAGATGGCTTTAGGCACGATTATGTTGATATGTACAAAGATAAGCTTCCATTTCTCCACACTTTAATTTCAAAGGGAACAATGGTAAAATCTGGGTTAAAAAATGCTTACATTACAAAGACGTTTCCCAACCATTGGACTTTAGTCACGGGAGTCTATGAAGAAACTCATGGCATCATTGACAATCAATTTTATGATCGTGAATTTGATGAATTTTTTGATAAATCTCTTGGAGAAAAGTGGTGGAACGCTTCAGTTCCAGTTTGGAAGTATCTGGAAAGTTATAATTTACGAACGGCTTCCTACTTTTGGCCGGGATCAAATGTGAAAAATATCCACCCTACTAAATTTATCCCTGTTTACAATAAAAGTGTGCCTCTTAAGACTCGTATAAATCAAGTAATGAAGTGGTTTTCTGAAGATAATATAAACGTAACCTTTCTTTATTATAGTGAACCCGATTCTACCGGACATCTTTACGGTGCTAAATCTAAAGAAATGGGGGAAACCTTGAATTTTTTAGACACTCAAATTCAATATTTGTTTGGAGAAATTGATAAGTGCAATTCTTGCCAAGATATGAATGTAGTTTTGGTTTCAGATCATGGAATGGTTAATATTAAACAAGATGGCCGCTCCTACTTGTATAATTTTATGAATATTACAGAAGATATGAAAATATCTAGCGATGGCTCCTCAGTTTCAATTTGGTGTGACTTCCCAGATAATGCCTTAAGTGAACTCAATTCATCCAAACAATCTTGGTTCACTGTATATACGCCATCTACCATGCCAAAACGATTTCATTACAATCACACAAGTCGTGTGCCAGACATTTTTATTTATGTTCAACAGCCATATCTTTTTATTGTTGAAAAAAAGTCGTATTTAGACAAATATAAGGGTGAGCATGGTTATGATAACAGAGAAAGTGAAATGTGGCCAATTTTTCTTGGTGTAGGACCACAATTTTCTAAAGGTCGAGTCTATGATTCTGTTTTTTATTCAGTGGATATATTTAATTTAATATGCACTATTGTTGATGTACCACCTTATGCCTTCACAAACGGATCTATGTCTAGAGTTTCCTCAGTTCTTGCAAAGCCTTCCGACATTATCAACTACTGGTTTTTGGCAATGATTGCCGTCGTAGTAGGAAGTATTTTGTGCGCCATTATAGTAGATTCTTGTTTTTGCAGTATTTTTTAAGTTTTGTAAACATTTTATATTTATACCTATATTTGTATCTTTTTAAAAAAGGTCATTTTTCCAAATCTCATATTTATTTGCTTAAAATTTCAGTCGTAAAATAGATAAATTCAGATTTAATATTTTGTAAAGAGCTTATTGAATTAACTTACTAATAAAGAGTTTAAATTATAGGTATATTAAACAACTTAGGATTAAAGGAACTTTTTATCCATAGAAATTCAGTCATTTTTACTTAAGCATTTCATGGTGATTTGGTTTCATCAGTTCTGTATTCAAACTTCACAACAGTGAATTAAGGTTTATCTGCAGCATTGTAAACGTGTACAGACACATTATACTCAAAGATATGAAATTGCATAATATAAAATATCAACGTTCTTCGTTGGTGATTTTATTAATTTTAAAATTATATGTGGATCAACAAATTATGGATATATGCTACAAACAAAATAAAGGATCATAAATGCTTTCCATTTAATTAAATGCTATAGCATTCCTTACACTTAAACGTTTTTATTGCATCATAATTTTAGAGGCACATGGTGTGAGTATGCAAGAACGTATTTGATCTCGATTAAAATTGGGTGATCGAGATCAGGCTTAAACTATTTAATTCAAGGTTGAGATTGCATCTCGGATGTAGAATGACTCTGTGACAAACTTAATGATCTATATAATGTGAAACAATAGCATCATCTTGTTGCCGCAACAGTAAAGCTTTTGGAGAGGATATAGTCATAAGACATACAGTTAGTGATTGTCTACGTCAGTTTCAAAGATGCACTAAAATTGGGGCGTCTAGTCAAAAATGAATGCTTGAATGAACTAGTAAAAGGTAAGATGAAAAAAATGTGTTGATGAACATGAAGTAATTGTTGTAAAGATGCTAGTGATTCGCCTGCTGTCTGTATTCGTCCAAAAAGCATAGTACAGAAATTTCCTTTAAAGAACTATACGTAACAGGTATGCTCTTACTGCCAGTTTTTGATATGAGAACAGCTTTAAGTGACCCTCTACCAGCATCCATAAATAGATTTTATGAATCTAGAGTATCGGTAGCAACTTAAGTCAAAAATATCTTTGACATAGACCAAGTTTTCATCTTTTGCAAGAAAAGAGCATTGTTATATTTGAGATTTTACCGTCACTTCACTGGTAGTAGTACCACAACTCTTCAAAATACTGATCAAATTCATTGAATCTCTCTGACTTAAGTGACATTTATGAATTATTTCATTTACATAATTAGTGTTTAGAATGCCCAACTTGGCTGGGATGTAGTCTAGATCAAACCAACTATCCTCCTTATCTGTAAAAGCCTCATTTTGTAAAATAATTTCTTTAAATGTACGCCCACTTTGCGTAATGGAGGTTTTCATTTCACTTTGAAGTAAACTTGCTGCTTAACATGAGAATTTTGCAGCAATCAGAAAGTCTTCTGCAGTGGAAGGCCCAAAACTAGACCCGCATGATATCAACTTTCATTTGGTTTTACTTTAAGCATCTTCTTAAATAAATTAAATATTTTGGCGCAAAAACTGTCGTTGCTAATAGCTGTTGTCATCTGAGCTCTGGATTGATAAACATGAAAATCTGGTTCCAATTCCTGAGCCTTCAGAATTTTTTTTGAAATATTAACCTTAAAATTACGTTTTAGAAGTTACATCTTACCGAAAAAATAATTTTTATTAATGGAGGAGAAAATATTTTTTATTTGTTAACGCAGTGTTATTGTAAAAATTTTCAGATTCGCCGCTATATGCATTGAAATAATGTACCTGTTAACTTGTGTCTACAATCTTTGGCATGTGACCATGGTCCTGTGAATTTCAATGTCTTAGTGAAAATGCATTTGTTGAAAACAGTATGGGAGAAGTATCCAATGATATTTGATAGAACTGAATTCTCGGTTATCGAAGGCGAGTCCTCAATCAATAGTGAACTTGAAGTAATTAATGATGCCAATCAAGACTGTAACTTAGAAACTGCTAAAATTCATTGTTGAAGCAGACACACGCAACACTAAAACAAGTGCAATTTTTTAAGATGGAAATCAGGTTGAAGTTAAAAGACTCGATAATTTTAGTGAAACTTTGGAAATAATTGCACAAAACTGTTTGAAACAGCACCCCTTTTTCAAATATATTACACTTCAACACATTTCATTGAAATAAATTTTGAATTTTGTTACTTGAAATAGGGTACTACTCAAAATAGGACACTTGGTGCTATGGTCCCAAGAAGGTGTGCTAATTTGAGGTTTGACAGTAGTGATGAGCTAGCAAAACTCTAGCTACATAGCATAGAAATTTAAGCTTATATTTTTTGCTAATTATAAATCCATTAATCTTTAGAGTTTAAATAGTAAATATAAATACTGTTTCATATATATGTACTGTATTCTTGATTTTTTCTATAAATAGAGTTTAAAACACTGGCTATTTGCTAACAGAAGCTAGCTAGAAGTACATCATCTATCGTTAGATGTTAGCTTTGATGAAATGCTAGTGCATCACTAGTTAAAACATAATTACAAATAATTAATTTGTATGGAAATCTTAATGAAAAATTCGACGGTAAATTAACAATATTATAGATTATGTAAGCAAGTAATAATGATATTTGACTTCACAATACTTACAATAGCTTAAAATATAAATTTTCTAATTATCATTGATGGCAATGACAAATATTAAAATTTATGTAAGAATAATTTATGGAAAATTACAAAACTACGTTAGAATTGTTAGAAAATTCGCAGGACCCCCCTTTGCCATTCTGCATTTTCGGATTGCCCGGAAAAATTATTTTTCACTCACAATATTATCATTATTATTATTATTATATATTATATATTTATTTGTAGTTGTAAATTTGTATTCGACTGGTGTTCTTTGAAATGCTTCTTGGGCAACCACTCAAAACTCATCAAAACTTAATGGACATCTTGCAGGAACACGATTCTTAAACTCTGCCCAAACGTGCTCAATTATATTTATATCGGGGGACTGCGCGGGTCAGGCGTGAATGGTCGGCACACTTGGTTCTCCTCCTCAAGAAAAACCTTATAGAGATTCGCCCGATGGGCCGGGCACTGTCATGCTGAAATATTTCATTATCTTTTATCACAGGGAGGAGGCAGCGGTCCTAAATTGAAGCGAACTGTGTGCGGGTGAGGCTGTCATCAACTTAGACCAACTTCCTCTCAACGGAGTTCAAGACAGCACCCCATACCATGATGAAACAACCTCCAAATTTGATTCGCGATTGCATGCCCAAAACCTCCAAATTTGATTCGCGATTGCATGCCCAAAATGGACGCCTCACAAACTGTTTGCGTTGCCTATGCATCAGTCAGAAAATATAACCCTTTGCCACTTCAGTTGAGCAAGTCTTTGACTATTTGACAACAAAGGAAGCTATGTAACCACGCAAAATGTGTATCTTTTGAGGATATTGCGGACTTTGCGGGTTGTCACTCCATTCTGCGTTGGCCACTGGCAATGGAGCACCTTGGAGATAAGTTTTGGGTTAGCCTTTGAGATTCTGACCAACCTCCGAGAGTTCTTCTCAGTGACGTTTCGTGGACGTCCGGTCATTTTTTGAGTGTTCAATGATCTTCCCTTCATCAAAGCCCTTAACAATGCGGCTGACAGTGTTGCAAGGGACATTCAAGAGGCGATGTAAGCAAATTGATATAGAATTAGGCCAATAGAAACCCATAGCTGTCTCATTACTTATTTCCAGGCTTTGAGTGGTGTCTTAAGAATCAAAGTGTCAGCAGGCTTGATTAACTGGTGTAAATGAACCAAACTGTCAATCATATTAAATTGCGTGAACAGACTATAAAATATACAAAGGGTGGCACCAGTATTGTGTCTTGATGACGCCCACGATAGAATTTAATGTTTTGATCAGTACTCTCTCAATACTTATTTCCAGTATTGTATATATATATATATAT
>CABFPE010000114.1:876089-893497 GCA_900660155.1 Hofstenia miamia | reverse complement strand
CATTTTCCATAGCAAAAAGCGGGAAATATAAATAGGTATATATATGTATATATATATATATATATATATATATATATATATATATATATAATTATATATGTTTATTTTTTTTCAATTTATATAATAATCTCTTGAAGCTATCATCTCTCAGCTGGGTCGCCCACATTTGTATTACCTGAACACTCCATATTTTTTAAGAAAGAACTTGTTTCTTTAAATTGATAACTGATTAATTATATTATTGATTTAGATGTTATTGCTGCTTCTTTTACTTTTTGAAACAGCCTCTACTTCTAAATTACTCGTTATTTCCTTAGATGGCTTTAGATATGACTACGTTGATATGTATAAGGACAAACTTCCATTTCTCCAAACTTTAATTTCAAAGGGAACAATTGTAAAATCTGGGTTAAAAAATGCTTACATTACAAAGACGTTTCCCAATCATTGGACTTTAGTCACGGGAGTCTATGAAGAAACTCATGGTATCATTGACAATAAATTTTATGGTCGTGAATTTGATGAGTTCTTCAGTTTTTCCTATGAGGAAAAGTGGTGGAATGCCTCAATTCCAGTTTGGAAGTATTTGGAAAGCTATGGGTTTCAGACGGCGGCCTACTTTTGGCCGGGATCAGCTGTGAAAAATATGCACCCAACGAAATTTATCCCTGTTTACAATAACAGTGTGCCTCTTAAGACTCGTATAAATCAAGTAATTAAGTGGTTTTCTGAAGAGGATATCTACGTAATCTTTCTTTATAATATTGAACCCGATTATACTGGGCACAGGTATGGTGCCAAATCTAAAGAAATGGGGGAAACCTTGAATTTTTTAGACACTCAAATTCAATATTTGTTTGGAGAAATTGATAAATGCAATTCTTGCCAAGATATGAATGTAGTTTTGGTTTCAGATCATGGAATGGTTAATATTAAACAAGATGGCCGCTTCTACTTGTATAATTTTATGAATATTACAGAAGATATGAAAATATCTAGCGATGGCTCCTCAGTTTCAATTTGGTGTGACTTCCCAGATAATGCCTTAAGTGAACTCAATTCATCCAAAGAATCTTGGTTCACCGTCTATACACCATCTACCATGCCAAAACGATTTCATTACAATCACACAAGTCGTGTGCCAGACATTTTTATTTGTGTTCAACAACCATTTCTTTTTATTGTTGAAAAAAAGTCGTATTTAGACAAAGTTAAGGGTCAACATGGTTATGATAACAGAGAAAGTGAAATGTGGCCAATTTTTCTTGGTGTAGGACCTCAGTTTTCTAAAGGTCGAGTCTATGATTCTGTTTTTTATTCAGTGGATATATTTAATTTAATATGCACTATTGTTGATGTACCACCTTATGCCTTCACAAACGGATCTATGTCTAGAGTTTCATCACTTCTTGTAAAGACTTTCGACATTATCAACTATTGGTTTTTGGCAATACTAATAATTATTGTAGGCGGTGTTTTGGGTATAGTTGTAGTCGATTCTTGTATTCGCAGTATTTTTTGAGATTGTTAGTTATTTGAATTGTTTTTTCATTGTATTAACACTATTAAGGACATGTATTGCTTGTAAATATCTTAAGTTATTAACATCTGTTATTATATTTCCAATAAAAATGTAATAAAAAAGATCAAATGAATTGTAGCGTAGTGTTCAAATTAATTATGTTCCCAGGGTTTTCTCATTGGCGGAATTTCTATAGTTCTTTTGGATCTTCAATGGAATTTTTCAACTTTGACAATTTGTACGAAAAATTTCTATAGATGACATTTTTTGTTGCAATGATCAGGGCTTTCAAATCAAATTCAAATTTTTAACCTTTTACAAAAATTCCAAACTTTCAAATCAAATTGTGAAAAATTCCAAAATTCAAGAGCATAGATTGATATTCAAATTTTTAGCAAAATTTACACATCGACGCATAAATTGATTCTTCCTATATTATTTTATATTAAAATAATATTTTAAAAATTCAATTAATCATTGAATACAATGTATTACTATAAATATATTTTTTAAATTCTTGAACTTTAGGCAAGCTAAATTAAGGCTATCACAACCTTACAATTTTTACACTATTTACAAAATACATACTATAATTATCTTTATCTTAATTACATGAATATATAAATATTTCAATGAACTGAAGGTCAATCTAACCATTTTTAAAATCTAAGAAGTGAAAGGGGTTTTCTGTCAGTTATCTCAAAAATCGAGAAAGAACTTTTGCCTAGAGAAATAATAATATTAGACACTGCTTCCAACTTTTTACAACATTTTCCAACATTGCTCAAATAGTCTGTTATCACAGTATCCACAGGCAATTATTAAAATTTAGTTATTTAGTTTTTAAGCAAGTTTTTCTATTGATCCGATACTATGCAGTTATTCAATAGAGTTAAGCAACTTTGCTTCTGTTTGATGGAAATGTTTTGAGTTTTTCATACAACGTGTCATCATAAACCATTTCTTGTGTTTTGTTTTTGGGGCTGTTTTCCAATTGATTTTCACTTGACATGAGATTTTTTCAACTACTTCACTGGAGGAATACAACATGCTCTCTTGTGCTGAAGCCTGAGGGATAACAACTTCTTGAGTTGTCACAAATTCAATTTAGAACAGAACGCATGTGATAATTGTTGGATTGAATGCTCCAACAGCCCATAAAATGCCCAAATTATTAGAAAATCTTCTATGAAACTCATTTATAAAAGAATCCTGTTCTTGATGCCAATTGCTTCAGCTGAATTGTAAATATTAGATATTGATTCTAATATCACAAGAATAGCCTCATATCGAAGCAATATTTTGCTAATTGTCTTGTATCAATATACCCATCTGGTCATGCTTGATCTTTCAAGTTGCAAGACTTAAATTTAACTCTTGTTGAGTCTAATTAAAAATTTGAAGGCGTGTATTACTGCTACAGATAAGAGTAAATAGACTGTTAAAAACCTGTGATACTTCTCCAACGTTTGACACACAATCTACTAGCACAAGGTTCAACCGGTGAGCATAGCAGTAAACATACATTGCTGATGGAAGAAGTTTTTTTATCTTTGCCTGACCACCATTTGCCCAGCCACTCATCACACTTGCACCATCATACCATTGAGAAACACATTTATGCAGATCAAGTCCAAAAGAAGTTACTTGTAAAACAATAAAATCAGTAAGAGCCTGAGCAGTTAATTCTCGCATGTGAAACGTTCCCAATGCTCGCTCTTTTATAATTCCTTTATGTACGTAACTAATTCTTAAAGCTAGCTGCTTTTTCTTTGCAATATCCTTTGCTTCATCTACTAGAATTGCATAATATGACTGTCTTTAATTTCCAAAATGGTAGTATTTCAGACACAGTATGCAACAACCTGAATCAAATCATTCTGATATTGATGAGATGTACAATGGCCATATCGTTTATTTATTTTTTCATGCAGGTCCTTATCATCTTCTGCAAACAGGTTTAATAATTCAATAAAATTCCCTTTATTATCACTATCATCATCTTCAAAATGACTACGGAAAGGTAAACCCTGCCTACCAAGAAATGCAGTTACACGTATTAACATTTTAACATGTGAACGGTTGGCTTGAAATTCACGATGACGGTTGGAATCCAATGAATCTGAATTGAGAGCATTTCAGATGACTTGATCTGCTGATAAGTGACCCAAGAAGTCATACAGATTTATGTCTATCACTAAATGCACGTTGCGAAAATCTGTTGCTCATATTTTTCCATTTAGAAAAGCCTTTTTCAATGAATGATCTGGAGCCGCGTTTTTCTCCTCTTGTTTTAGAAGTGACGAGAAGCAAATAAAATACACCATTCTGAAGAACTGAATATTCAATCCATTTATGCGCATTATATTAAGTAGAGCAGAATCGCCTTTTATTAGTAGAAACGGAAATTGTGCAAAAATAGTTCAACTGGTTTCTCAAACTTTGTCAATGAAATATCACTAACGATGTCTATAGAAAATGGCATCAGTGTTTGAGATTGATCTAAAGATTTTGTTGATCGATCAATAGCTTCAATACTTGTTCTGTGTAATTGGGTAATATCAGCACAGGCAAAACTCTCGGTTGATAAAACATGTCCTTCCATTTGGGGTCTTTTAAAAAATTGGTAAATGTCTGGTTGCTTATTGCGCTTCATATTAAAAAGAGGGTGCAAATCCAGAAAATAAATGACTAAAAATAGTCTATGTTACATTAATGATGAAATAAAACATTTTTAATGATGACATTTTTACGTTAAGTTTTAAGTGAATGCTTTTTTCCACATTGCTATGTGCACCACATTTCACTTCAAGAATTCAAATAGATAATGGTTTGTTTCAGCTCAAGTTTTCGATTAGGCTATATTGTTCTAATATACCTCATCTCATAATTGAATTGGAATCCTTTGACAATTCTTTGCGAATTAACTTGAGATTAAGATTTCCCAATGTATTAACGGATTGTACTGCTATCTGTAATTTTTTCTCAAGATCACTTGTTTCTTTTGGCGGTAACTTAAGGCCACGGTTAGATTAGTGATGTGACGATCACAAGCAAATCGAACGTGCACGATTTCTTTGTGATCGTCACATCGCTAATTATCTCGGGTGCGATTCAATCAAAATGTGACAGATCACTTTTGAATCAATCACTAGTCTAACCGTGGCCTAAGTCTTGATAGTGTGTCAGTTTTTCTGGTTTTTATTGGATTTGCATAGACGACTACTTTTGGAGTACTACAAAGTCGGAGGACATGTTGATAATGGCTTGTGTTGCAAACTCTCAAGCGGTTTGGGCTCCTATTCAACGGTTACAGAGCTTGTAGGATAATGCTTATTAAAATGTAGTCAAGGAATTGATAACAGGTTGTTCGATTCAGTTAGAAGAAATCTGGTGAAATGATTTTTACTAGGCTGCAAGTTAAGCAAAAATTATTTAGTTTTCTCAGTAAAGTACATAGGGCCTATAAAGTCCCAATTGTCCCTAGATATATCAAATATTTCCTTTGAAAAAAATGCAACACTGCAATGCACATTGCTTCACTATAGTAAAAGACTTCGAAGCTACATAAAATGCAGATTCATTTAGCGCCATCGAAGGAAATATTTTTTCAGCAAGAAAATATTTCGTGTAAATGGAACTTATTTTGATTCAAAGCTTATATCGTACAAAAATGAATGAAGATCTGTTGTTCTAGCCATAAGAGTAGAATCTAAATGTATCTTAACTCTTAATAAACATGATTGTGTCTTTCATATTTTAAACAGCATAAGCATGCGTTGAGATGCAGTCAATATAGCGAAAATCATTTCATTTCTTGTTCAATAAGTGTCTTTTCTAATTTTAACCCATGTTAATTGCTTTTAACTTTAATAACGTCAAACTCAAAAGGTAATGATAAAACTAGTAACCTGATCAGCTATTCTTTGAAAAATAAAACAATCATTCAACAGCTAGATTCACACAACTAAGAATCATGCAACTTCATTGTCTTCTGCTGTATTGGTATTTGTAGGGGTACGTCGGTTGCCTACATTCATTATCGTAGTAATCACAAAAAGGGGAAATTATGATAACTATATAAATAGTTGCTATTAGACCAAAGTCTTCGTAATGACAAGCGAATGCATACAATTTCTAATAAATGTAAACATTGCATTTCAACAAAAGATGTAATGATAAAGATAACGGTGCTGCTAAATACGTAAAACAAAAATTAATATTCGTAAAAATTGATATTATGTTGAACTTTTAAAATACGTTGAGAAATATTTTAAAATACGTGTGTATCTTCTACTGGGTGCCAGGCTTTTTCCTCTTCAGCGAAGTGAAATGCCCCTCTCCCTTTACTACTCAAATTCTAGTCTAGAATGAGCACTGGAATATTGGTCTTACCTGTTACAAACCGGGAGTCTAATATTGGGGCTGTTAAAGTCTGGCGTATCAGTTGGTGATTTCAATCAAATGAATTCTAGAGTCTTTCTTAGAGAATCCTAGCTACAGTAATTAGTTGATTTCTGAGGTTATCATTTTCACTTCCTCTTACCTCGGCAAAGGTTACATAAACACCAAAAACTAGGATTATTTCTACCTCCAGGAAAGATTTTTCCACTGTCAAAAACTCACTAAATAGGAACGATTTTTAGTGAAAAAATGTTACTAGAAAAATTGCTTAAGCCTAAAAACTTTGCCATATTTAACTTGCAACGATTTGGAACGCTAATAGATAAATTTCACATAAATATGTTATTGATTTTGAAAAAGTCAGTTGTTTGAATAAATGAATGCGTTTGATTTAGCAAACCACCCACACAAGAAAATGCTGTTTGAACAAAACTTAAACACACACACACACACACTAACATACATTTTCATTCCTTACTAATAGAGAAAAGAATGCAACCTCCATATGGTCCCATGTCGTCATGAGAAATTATCCATTCAGATGTGCAGCAAAACACTAAGCAGGGATGTTGATTTTGTTTACTGCTGATTAATAGTTTAATATTTAGGAACACAAATAGCCGCAAATATGTGGATGATACAACGTCATAGGAGGTCGTCAGTAAAAAAGAAGCAAGTGAAGTACATACATGAGATTTTGATGGTAGTAACTGATGATTTTCCCATAGTAAATATCAAGAATTGACAATTTTATTTCTTCAAAATTTTGATCTTCCAAATGAACTACAGCATGGTGAAATTCGAGTGAGGGAGCATAGTATTGTTAAGTTCTTAGGTATTATCCTCCAATCGAACCTCATGTGAAATAAAAATACAAATTCATTATTTGCAAAGACGTTAAGCGCAATGGGATGATGTTAAGGACACATTCATGATTTTCGAATAGTGTGTCGCAATCTGGCATACCCAAATTTCCAAGGCTCATTGTTTCAAGTTAGAAAGCATACAGACAAACACCCATTCCGAATATTATTGCTAGCATGAATTATGATAAGGCATCTCAAGATATTTGAGCTCATATATTTATGCATGTTGTTTGATGATTTGCTTGAATGTCACTGAGAATTGTGGACATAGACATGCAATTTTTAGTTTCTTACAATACACAATATTAACCACATGAAAACCACATTTAAGCCACCTACATGTCCAATCTGTGCAGTTTTATATTGTGATTAACTTATATTTTCTATTAGTATACTACATAAACTAATACATGAATTCTTTATGCAAATTCATTAATTCAAAAGAATGTCTGCTAATATCAAATTAACTAAAAAAGTATCCGATTTCTTGCCACGATGTTGTGTTAGTCTCTAGTTATATCAAAACATACATATTCTTGTTACTTATTAACAAAGCTATCTGACAATTCGAAAAAAAGTTAAGGAATATTTTCAAATTCGTGAATAGAATTATTAATAGTAGTAATAATGTGATTAAACGACGAATGAGAGAAGATTGTGTTATTGCATCTAGTTGAAATCATGCAACAGAAGATCTTAGAAATATTTTATAAATTGCAAAATAGCATCTCTTTAAAATGTAATAATAGACGTGGTATATACCAATGTAAAAAATTATGAAAAAATACTTTTACATGGAATTATTTTTCTAGTCAAAGAATTGTTTCATTAATAACAAGTACCTAAACCTATCTTGTTTTCTTATCAATTAAAAATTAATGACAAGGAATTTAACTAAAATGATTTACTACAAGAACCAAGAATTATGATAATAAACAGTTAGTACTTAGTAGTGAATTATTGTACACTTTTTATATTTATTGTAGAAAGCATTAACTTTAATAAATAAATAAATAAATAAATCTATTCAAATATTTTCAATGATTAACAATATATCAAAAATGCTTCAGGATAAACAAGTTCTTAGCGTTTTTTCTAAAATGATCATGCCAGTAATTTGGGCTTGGTATAAAGAAGATAAAGAAAAATAAAAAAATTTATAGTAGTTATAATTATTGTTTTATGCACTTAGTTGTAGATTTATTGTTATATTTACTACGTTATTTGAGTATATTTGCTGCTGTAGGTACAATATTGTTTAGTCTACTTTGCTAGAGCACTAGTAATGAATAGATTCATTCTCTTAAAATTTGACACCTCATGTGATGCCGGACTAGATTACTGTATTAATATTCTAGAATACTGGAATGTATATGAACTCATTAAAAAAATATTTAAAATCTCTTTTTAGAAGACAAATCCAATGTTTATGATGTTAAAGCACGACTAAATGTTGATTACTCTGTACATAAACTGGCAAAAAGCTAGAGCCCCCAACGAAACCAGCGGAAGCTTACCAAAGAAAATGAGGTAATCTTTCTCTAAGAGCATATCAAGAGCTTGCAGCAAAAACGCCAAACAAAATATAAAGCCTGTGAAACAATGAAAAAACAACACCCAGTAAACTTTGCTATAAGAGTGGCGTTGTGAGTACCAATTTCCTCCATGGGCAAAGCTTTTGCCTGTGCTTCTAGCTTGGAAAATACTCCATGCGTAGATCCCGAGGGCTAGTGTACAGATTGACGTAGACTTAATTAGAAGAATTCTTGATGTTGAATTTATGATTCGAAAGCAACTCCAAATATTTTTCTCTTTTAAATGTAGATGATCTTCATACTCAGAGTAAATGAGAAAAATTCCCTCTACTATGCCAATACATGTCAACATCAAAAAAACCGGCACCTGATTGATCTTTGTTACCTAAATATATCATTTTACCAAGAAAATTCTTAATTCATTTTATATTTGATTGAATGTCACGAGCAATGTTAGTTACTTGTTTGCTAAAATGTAGAGAATATTTAAAAAACGGATATCTTTTACAGCATATCTAGCAAACATTTAGCAGGGCTGTTCGAGAAGTGGCTTCCCCCACCGACTATTTTTCGTACAAGGCCATTAACCACAAAAGTAAATTTGTTGCAAAATGTGAAGGTCTTTCTAGGTCCGTTTTTTTGTAAGCACTGAAAAAAAATGAATAAATTTTTTTTAACAATGTCTTCTGCTTACCACAATTGTATTTTTGTGGCAGGAATATAGCATCGTCCAGGGTGGGTAACGGATCGTTTGAAAAATTAGATGTTTTGTTTCTGGCTGGACCGGACCCGGTTGTGGGTCACTCCTATACGGTTTGGGACAGGTCACAGGTCACTTATTATAGTTAGGATTGAAATCAGACATTTGAATCTGTAATATTCTTAAAGATTTCAATTATTTTTGATTTCATATTGTTTCGTTTGATACTTTTATGTTAAAAAATGGTACGCATTATACTATCAATCTTTCGTTGATTGGGTTGGGTCATGGGCCATTGTTAGGCTGGTGGGTCGGGTACCGGCTCAAAAAAGTGACCCCTTTAATAACAAACTTCAACCCTCTCAAATTTAGGTAAGTTGCTATCGAATAAATTATAACTAGGACCGTTAGCATTGATTAAGCGTCAGAAAACTAGAAATAAATCTTGTTTTCTTGTCAGTCGCTGCACATATTATTATATTAAATAAATTAAAAAATCGAATTAGATATATTTTGCTGCACAAAAAATGACAAAATAGAATTCCGTTAACATACATGGGATTGGTCACGTGATTCAGTCAAACCTCAACTTAAGGCACCTCCACCGGCCGTAATACTAAGTGTCCTAGTTTGAGTACTATCCTATTTCAAACACTAGCAATTCAAAAAGTATTCGAATGAACTTTATTGAGATGAAATATATTTGACAAAGGAATACTGTTTCAAATATTTATGGGCAATTATTGCAATAGTATCACCAAAATTGACAAAATTCAACCTGATTTGTATTCTAAAAATACAATTGCGATTATTTTAGTTTTGCGTATGTCTGCTTGTTTGTTATTTGAAATATTTCATCCATAATGCATTCGTTTTATCATTTGCTTCAACAATGAATTCAGCAGTTACGAAGTTACCCTCTTCATTGGGATATTGATTCCTTCAAGATTACTGTTGATTGAGGGTCTCCTTTGAAAAACGAGAATTTTGCTTTTTGAAAGCAGTTCTTGAAAGCATCACTAGATCTTTACCCATGCTGTTGTCAAACGACATTGAAATTCCCAGGATCGTGCTCACCACTTAACAGCCACACTATTTCAGTGCATATGGTGGCAAAGCTGAGAAAGCTTACAATGACCTCGTAAAATTTACCAACTAAGTCACTTGGACTTTTTCTGTATGCATTTTTGAATGCTTTTGCAGTTTTTCCAAAAAAATGAGTATTGTACTACTTTAAATGAAATCAAGGGTTATTTAATAAAAATGGTCAAGGGCGCAATATCTGATTGTCCCATCTTGAGTATGACGCTATTCTGTTGGTATAAACAACTAAGGTTTGACTGTAGTTAGAATTTACAGTGAAAAATTAAGATTGAATTTATGCTGTTCTTTATATATACATATTTGTATGCGACTAAAACTTTTATTAGAGTCAGAGCAAATTTATTGCGCATTATATGTATACAAGATCTACAAACTAACACATGACAAAAGAAAATAGACATGAACAAATAACTACAAATTAATATGTACAATATATAATAATATAATCAATGTTTGAGTGGATGTTTGTGTAGGTGCTCAATGCTGGATTTATGTTTCAAATGCATGAAGTGTATTACTGTCCCCTAATGTGTACTGTTTTATTATAATGAAATTAATGCAATAATAGAGAATAATAGTAAAAATTAGTAAAAAGCAGAGTCCATGCCTGGTAACAGGACCATTGAAATTCCGTTAGAATGTAGAACCAATTAGTTTCTGAATTCTTAATAGTGATTATTATTTCATATATGCTAATATTTAGTGTACTAACCCTAAAGGAACATAACATTTATCATATACGTATTGTATAGAGGAACATTATTTTATGATGTAAATGATATATACTTGTAAAAGGGATATAAACTTTTTGAAATTCCGTTACCGGGAAGTATGTGGTTATAAATCAAAAAAAAATTACTTTCTCAAAAAAATCTGTCTTTTTGATGAACCTGCTAAGGAGTCACAGATGATAGATTTTAATAAAAAAAATAAATCATTATTGAACGAGTAGCTAACAGAAAAATGAAATTCCGTTACTGTTTCAGTGTAGTTGCTCCCATTGAGCTTAGGCCGCCTCATTATCTGGTATGGAAATAATTTGAATTTTTTTACAAAATCGGATTTCTCAATCAAAAAAATTCTTATTGACATGTAATTTAAGCTCAAGCACCTAACCACATATCTTCATCATTGTCATTACATGATCGGGTACTAGCCCATAGATGTTCCTTATAAAAACCATTCGATATTTCTTTACAGACTTGGATAAAATGGTCCAAAATTCGGACAAATCGGTTTGTTGCGGAAAAGTAACACCAGTGGGTTAACTGTAGGACTTTTAGATTCATTAATATGACGGTAATTTAATAATTTCACTTAGCTTAGCTTAAAAAATGGTTCAAGATAAAAATAATCCAAATCGCTATCTGCCATCTCCAGTGAATAGTACAATTTTTTACAAAAAATACGGCTGTGAAAACGTTTCAAAAAATCTGATTCTATAACTTTGACTGCTAAACATGGAGCACTTTTACTTAGACAAGGAGCTTAAGTGGAGCTGTTCCCTTAATTTGTGAACTATTTAGTAGAACGATACCCTCAGATTTTAGACTTTAATAATTACAGAAAACTGTACCTGATAACCATTGCATGCTATTTCTAGCCAATCAATTGCTGCGATTAAATGAAAGTAGTAGATGATAGATGTCGTGGTGAAAACAATGGATTTCTGAAAAATGCATTGATCGGTTACTTCCATAGAATCAAGAACATGGCCAAGAATAGGTCCATGTGCAAATAAAATTATGCATATTATAAAGTAATAGACGTAGAGCTGATAAATATCTTGAAGATTTGAAAATTTAAAATTTTTGCGATATTTGCGTACGGAGTCAACACTCATCAATACAATCAAAATGCAGGAAGCATAAACCACTCTATCAACTGTAATGTACTTCAACAGAACCTCCAAATCGTCCATGCTAAACCAACATGGGGTTAATATTTAAAAAAAACTATATATATATATATATATATATAATATATATATATATATATATCATCATCATCATCATCATAGCAATTTATTAATTAAAGACATTGCTTAATTTATTAATGAAGACATTGCTTGTAACTCTCTGTTGGATGCTTTCTCCTAAAAATGGGTTAATCGAGAGTACAGAATTGGGAACAGATATTCATAGTTAGATCGTGTTTCCCTTTCGTAAATTTTGAATGACTGAAATTTTTCTGGTGTAAATACCAAACCTAGACTCTAATCTCGTAGTCATTGTTTCCCAGAGGGGTTTGCTAGTAGTGAATATAGAAAAGTGGATACTCATCTGAGACCATCGAATGCAATCTTAGGGAATCAGACTTAGCCACTCATTTTTTTTATCAAATGCATAGAAAGAAAGCCAATGGGGCAATTGGAAATGCAAGCCTTAATAAGTTCATTTATATACATATATAAAAATGACCCAACATGAGTAACTATGAAATAAGAATCGATCCTGTGTGCAACCGATTCAACTTCATTGAACAATAGGCGTGATAAACGATTGTGAGTATGTATTTAGTTGTTTACAGGTATTTACAATTATATACTAACAGCAACTATTAAATAACAACTAAATATACTTATATATATATATATATATATATATATATATATATATACTATGTATATATATATATATATTTGAAGTTAAAATTTTGAAAATTTTATAAATTGCTCAAGTATTTCGGAAATGGAATGCAATAATTATGGTTGGCGTCATTGCCTATGACCACTAATAGAAAATTGTTATTATATTTTCTCCTTCGATTTTGAAAAGCAATAATAACAACCTTGTGATGGGGATTAGATTTATAGTACAAGCCCAATAAATTTCTTAACATCCATGATACAGGATTTCCTCTGCAATCCACCCCACTTGATGAGGTCCATGGGATGCTCATGAATTGCCGCAGATCTCCATCTCACTATATATATATATATATATATTATTGATATGCGTCATAATGTAATTAACTGGATTATCCGGACAGAATTTCATCTTAATCTAACCAGTCTTTAACCTAGTTTGAACGGATATGATTTATAGTTACATGTATTTTTGACATATTTAATTTGAAAAATATATTGTATATATGCTATATTTTTAGCATTTATCACACTTAGAGCAATCAATCTTTGCTTTGTCATTGTAATAAAGCTCGAATTTTTAATTCCGAAAATAAATCTTTTAGGAATAGAACTAACATCCATCATGTTTTATGAAGTAACTTATCTAATTGCAATGCATTTTAGCACTAATTATGTAAATTACAAAATGTAGAAGCAGGGTTTAAAGAAAAATGTTTTGAAAATATGCTTAAAACTCTTAGTTTTTGGGATTTTTTTCCAGTATTTTTGAAAAAAATATCACAAAACTTATAAAATTCTTATTTTCAGTGGGTTTCTTTGGTTTCAAACGTCAATGTTCAATTTAGGATTTTTTATATATTTCTATTTCTTTTCGCAATTTTGAAATTTTCGAGAATTTTTGAAATTGGGAAATTTTTACAAGCATGAAATAAATTGCTACAAAGTAAAAAATATTAAAGTTAATAAATATTCTTAAAACTAGTTACTATTTAAAATTTATTCAACAAACTATGTTTGCAGTCTGGATTAAGTTACTGCTAAAATTTGGATACATTCTATTTAGTGTATAGATATACTAAATATAATTATATACTCACAAAGGACAGTTACAACTTGCAAAGAACTATCTAGGAATAATTAAATTGTTAAATCAATACATCATCTAAGTTAAAGATGACATTTGAAGCACTATTTTAATTTCTGAATTATAATATTAATTAGTAATAAATCTTACATTTTACAGTGCTGCTGTGTCTTAGAAAGAAATATATTTAATGTGCGGAGAGAAGAAGCGTATTTTTGCTCTATTTTAATGGACAAAAAACAGCTCTGTCGTTTTTTAAAAGCATTAAATTTGTGCGTTCCATATTCTCTTCGCTTCAACTTTCGTATTACACAATCAATAGTTTAGCAAAACACCTCCCTGAAACAAATGCAAACTTAGCGTTTTTGTATTAAGCAAACTGCAGCATGTGTAGTTAATTTGATGCACCCGAATTTAAAAAAAATTAGAAAAAAAATTAGTGAAATTTTAATTAATTGTCAGAGCTGTTCAATTGATGGGTTTATTGAATAAAATAAAATGAGGTTCCCTCACAAATTATAATTTCTAGCATTAAGAACGACTTAGATTTAAATTTTTTAATTAATTAAAGTAAAATGTTCATTTGACTATGCGATATATATTGAACAAAAGTTGAAATTGAATAATTACGTAGTTTTTGCAGCTATCAGTTGACGGATTTTTTCAATGTTCAGAACGAGAAATTATAGTATTACTTAAATTTATCATAGTGAGGAAATATTTAAATCGAAAAGAAACCTGAAGGTCACACTGTATTTGTTCGGCAAATTAATAATTTATTTAAAATATTGGAATAATTGTTACTTTTTAAGAAAACCTAGAAGCTCAAAATTTATAAACCATAAACTAAGAGTTCTTAGAATGTTATTATTCAAGTGCAATAATTGTTTCAAAGGTGTTTTCCTCGTTACACTTAATGAGTAAAATTAGATTGCTTATAAAATTTTGAAAGCTTTCAGAAGCAATGGGAAAAAGTTAGTCCATATGTATAGTGCTGGTTGTACAAATGATTATCAGATATTTGTCTAAAATCAAAATCTTGATTTTCTTACTTGAAATAATTAATCAATCTTTGTCGAACATGACGTACGTTTTCAAATATTGTGTTATTCATTAACATAAGAAGAATTTCCTGATTATCAGTAGAAAGGCTAAAAAATTGAAATTTTTATACGCCGGTCGGTTTTCAATTAATTTATAATTAATAGATCAGTTAATGATTTTTAGGATAGTGGTGCACTTCTAGTTTGACTGTGGTTTGCAATATGACAATACATTCTGAAAGACTTAAGTAATATGAATTTTTAATAAAATAAAATAATATTTCCTAAACTCGATACAGGAATATCACATTTATGTACGAACAGAAGAAGTGCTTTTATCTCAAAACTGTTATTTATAGTTCTCATCGAAGGGTAGGAAAGTTTTCTTAATTTATTTGTGATAGCTTCTATTTTTGTTTAAAAATTTTCCCGCACCAGAAGCAAATAAAGGTGTTAAATTAATGGAACATAAGTGAAATGATTTTTAAATTTTAAGTCATAATTACATAGCTCTTAGATTATCTTAATCTACAATAAATGTACAAAGAAGGATTAGTTCTATGGTCAGTGGAACAATTGCAATTCCTCCATGACTGTCTTTTCAGTTCGTTTTACAGTGACTTGTAATCATATACGTCACCATTTATTCTCTCGGTTTTTCTTAGTCAACATAATTAATAGCAAAATGTTATGCGTATAGGAAATTTCAATGTTTTCAAGCAAACGTATTTAAGGGAATGCTCCTCAAATAAAAACAATAAAAACGCACAGAATGTATTTACAAATCCGAAGCAGATGAAATGGATTATTGATTTGTAGCTTCCTCTTGCGAATTTTTTCATTAAAATTTCTATTTTGTCGAATATTTTTTTCCAAGAGCTTTTGGTGACCCTTTTAGAAATTAACTTAGACATCAATTTTTTTAAACTAAAGTGTCCCAAAATGAATAATCAGGTATATTTGAGTTCCCTGATAGCGTGAAATCTTTTTGTTTGAATACTTTAAACTCAATAACAAAATTGATGAAGAAAGACGGAATTTTGAGATTATGGCTTTCATAGAAGTGGTTGAGTAGCATAAATTAATGTCCTTCGTCATTTAGTCTTTAAGTAGCATTGCTTTCCTTCTTCTCGAATGTACTTTGATTCACTTTTGTTCAGAATAGAATTTCAGCCATTTTTCTTTCCAAAGCACTTCCATGATTTACTCAATACCTAAAAAGTCATTGTATTTTGAGCTTCAAAGACTTAACCTAATTTTAAATAAATACTAAGTATTTCCTAACAATGAGTTCAGCTAGCAGCAGATATTGATAATGGATATTGAATATACAGGAAACATAAGAACTGGCAGCCCAAGAAGTCTTCAACATAAATACAGATATTTGATTTAAAATTTGCTTGACAAAATAATGAGCCGCAGTTTTCGATCTTCCATAGTAATGGAAAACCACAAAAATTCGTTTATCCAAAAAATTTTACATTAAAAATTTGGAAGTATTTGTCCAACTTCTTATATGTGAGTTTCAGGTTTATGGAAAATGTTTTTGAATCCGTATCTAGTGCCCTCTGCTATTGAATTTAGCGCCTTTAGATATTTGAAAAATGTGTATCCAATGCCCGGTTATATATATACACTTATATGCTCTTAGAAAAAGGCGCTCTGTCGGACAGAGCGCCCAATTTTGATGCATGGTAAATTTAATCTGTTTTTTTCTTGCATATGATTAGTGTGGATATTTTATTTAAATTAACATAGTGATTTCGGTTAATTAATTTTTGTTCATGTATTAGTAAATAGTTTTAAAAAAAGTGGTAAAAATCAATTATATCAAACGCTGTGTCTTTTTATCATTTTTGTGTTTTTACATTAAATTTCGAAATTTGTTTTAGGATTATTGGTTGTTTTAGGATATTTCTGAAACCAAATTGTAGGAATGAATACTTTTCAGACCATAGCCTACTATATGATGGCCAGGAAATTTTAAGTAAAACTTCTAAATGAGGAGGCCAATGCCTGTACAAGCATTTACTCACCCCTAAGAAGAACTGGTTACTATAGCGCTTAGCTTTTAGGAAACCTTTTAATCAACCTTTGATGTAGAATCGAAAAAAACAACTTCGGAAAAGTTATCTAATGTAGTTCTTGCGCTATGAACCACTATATGTTCGAAATTTTGCAACATTTATATTTCAGTTAAGGAACCCCCATTTTTTTAAGAAAGTGCAAAAAATATTAATTGATTCACATTTTTCTATCAATTATGCATCTATTGATGTAAAAAATTTGGAAATCGAATCAAAACTGGCTGAGCTATAGCCTTCAAAATATGGAATACTTTGCAAGTAATCTGCAAATTTTTGAAATTTTTTGAAACTGGCCCATTCAAAATTGAAGATAGGATTACGCACATTACTTAAAAAAGATATAGCATAAAAAATATATTATAGTAGACCTTAATAGGACAAATGTGGCGGAAAATTCTCATTAAAAAGGACATTCCAGGATCATGTCAGGCCTATTACAAAAAATGCAAAAGCGCCATTCATTTGGTATTAAA
>CABFPE010000114.1:864223-875430 GCA_900660155.1 Hofstenia miamia | reverse complement strand
ATATATATATACCAGCCACCATAAAGTTTTTCTTTATTTCTCCCCATAGACATTTTTGTGAACAAATTTGTATATGTATTTATGAATTTCATTGAATTGTTAAAACTGCATTTAATTTCGCTAGATGGCATAGCGATGCAATATAGTTTTTTCAATAATATTTAACAATTGAACGTTTCGTTTTGAAAGCTATGGTTTCCGTACACTTTCAGGTTAGTAACTTGTGCAATGAAGCACTTTTAAACCTAAATAAATAAGAGTAAACAAACGCACACTTGGTGGAATTTGTTCTATAATACAATGTATATATATATTTATAAATAAGGAGATCTTTGGTAAGAAAACACAAGTATACTTAACAAACTTTGCATGATAAATTTCCAATGAGTTGTCCTAATTTTACGTAGCATGAACGAGCTCTTCTGAAGCTTCTGTAACAGCATTAATTGCTTTCAAAGAGCAGTGATATGAACAATTAACTGTGCTTTTCAAATTTTTCAAACATGGTCTATTTGTAGTAAATTACATTTCATGAGTACTATAAAATTTACATTTTCAAGATAATCAACATTGATGTTCAAAAATCACAATTTTTTCTACCAAGCTTCTATCATATCATTTTTGAGTGATGAATGCATTCAAAGCTTTTCTTCCAAAAAATTTCCTGAGATTCGATTAGAGTATGCTTTGATACTTCAAACTCTGTTTGATAATGTGGTTAATTCAATTTCTTCATGCTTGAAATAAAGTTTTAGAAATATTGTTACTTCGTGATTATGAAATACAACTTTTTAAAAATGTTTATAGATTCGAGTTAGCTTCTATTACTCAAAATATTCGAGCAGATTACATTTGCTTTGATTTTATCTCAGCTCAAACTTGAAGCATTCACATTTTCAAAGAAATTAAAAATTCTATGATCAAAATTGCAAACGATCAGGGTCGACCAGAAATCGGCTTAGTCTGGTTCACTGCTTTAGGCAAAATAATATGGGTCATATATATTAATTTTTTTAATGAGTTTACATATGTTAAGGTTATGATTGGGTTGCATCGGGTCACTTTAAATACATATTTTAGCAGAAAAGCTTTAATTCAACAACTTCAATAATTTTGAAAATTGACATACAACTGTGAGTTGTGGGCAACCAAAATGGTGCCAATATATACAATGGTACCATAGATTTGCAATAAGTAATTGAAAATGCATAGAGTTTGTTTTTACATAAAACTTGCAGTAATAGCAAGAAATGCATTTCTTATTACCGATCCTTATCAGAAAATGAGGGTCATAATAGTTTAAAAGTCTTTGTCATTCCAAAACTATGAAATAGTTGTAATTAGAAATTGTTGAGAAACTCATTTTTCTGAAAATGAATGTGACTTTCTGTCCAATTTTTTTGACCCGTTTACAATTCTGTCTAAAATATTGAATGCTTCAGCGTGAAAACCATCAGCCCTGCACATTGGACTTAATAGTTTGTGCCATAAATGATAGTTTCGAATTGAGTACNTGGTTCACTGCTTTAGGCAAAATAATATGGGTCATATATATTAATTTTTTCAATGAGTTTACATATGTTAAGGTTATGATTGGGTTGCATCGGGTCACTTTAAATACTTATTTTAGCAGAAAAGCTTTAATTCAACAACTTCAATAATGTTGAAAATTGACATACAACTGTGAGTTGTGGGCAACCAAAATGGTGCCAATTTATACAATGGTACCATAGATTTGCAATAAGTAATTGAAAATGCATAGAGTTTGTTTTTACATAAAATTTGCAGTAATAGCAAGAAATGCATTTCTTATTACCGATCCTTATCAGAAAATGAGGGTCATAATAGTTTAAAAGTCTTTGTCATTCCAAAACTATGAAATAGTTGTAATTAGAAATTGTTGAGAAACTCATTTTTCTGAAAATGAATGTGACTTTTAGTGAAAATTAACATCTTCTATCTCAGATCTTGATAGATTAGAGTAGAATGTAGCAATTGTATATGTATCGGTTCGGAACTGTCCAATTTTTTTGACCCGTTTACAATTCTGTCTAAAATATTGAATGCTTCAGCGTGAAAACCATCAGCAGTGCACATTGGACTTAATAGTTTGTGCCATAAATGATAGTTTCGAATTGAGTACAAATCCTTCAATTGAAAATATTTTGTTAAAACAATTTCCATAAATTTTAAATAGTTACTAATGAAATATAGAGGCTCCACTTGCTGTTCACATAATCCAGGATAACAAGGGAATTTTAAGTTTCTTTCTGAATTATTTGAAGATTTTTGGTAAAGAATAAAAACCCTAATATTTTTCAGGGAAGGCCTACGATTAGATAGGATGATCTAATAGCAATCGGTTCATTCAACAAGATTAAATTCTTGGGCAACATTTTGGATTTTGCAAACCTGCTAATGTTTATTACATAAACATAAATTTATTGAAACTTTTTTTGACAGAGAATGCTCGAATGTGACATTTTAACACAATTAGAGTGAAAATGAACTTGTGAAAATATTAATAGTCTGTATTATAAATACAGTAATGTACATTTTTACCTTCCTAGTCAAAATTGCACTGTACAACAAATTTTATAGCACATATTTTTATCAGAAAGCTCAAAATTTTATAACGTCGAATGAAGCATTTGTGAAACACTGCACCATACAAAGTTCAAGTTTCAAAGTACACGTTGAACATTGATTCCGAGCATCCTTCCTGATTTCACTTTCCTTAAGCACATTATATAAAAACTGCTCATATATATCTAGATTTCTTCAAAGGGTTCGGTTTGTTAAAATATCAGAGGCATTATAATGATCTTTTTAAAAATATTACTACTTTCTAAAATTATACTCAGATTTTGTAAGTCTTCGAAAAATACAACCGCATGCCAAACTGCTTTTAAACCATACTTCCACTAGCGTTACTTTTATATAACATATTGATTTGTCCGCAGTTTTGAACAATCGTATCCAAGCCTGTTAAGAAATATTGACAACCTTTCACATGAACGCATCTATGAAGTTGAGCGCCGCTCATGCAATGTTGAAGATTTGTGCAAAAATTTATTCTTGTGCCTGAAGTAAACACAAATAATAATTTTCTTTAATAAGAATCCGGATTTTCTAAAAATATTTAAATTCTTTCCATTCTTTATGTTCAGATAATAAAGCCCATGGGAACAACGACCCTGAAAAATTTTTTTTCTGAAAACAAACTGTGTGAGTCCCGTTCAGGCATGCTGTGCACAAAACCAGAGTTTGCCACACATCAGAACTGCGCCATGTCGCGAATTACAGTCGAAATAGAAAAATGAGACAATTCTCTATCTTGTGGTATTTTCAGATGTTAAATATTTTCATTAGTTCTTAAATTATAAGCGTTTAAAAACTTTTTGTCATTTTACAGTCGAAATAGAAAAATGAGACAATTCTCTATCTTGTGGTATTTTCAGATGTTAAATATTTTCATTAGTTCTTAAATTATTAGCGTTTAAAAACTTTTTGTCATCATAGATTTTGAAAAATGTTTAGTGGAAATAGAGTTAACCAGAAAATGAATGTCTTTTTACATGGTTATCAATAAATTGATTACATGATTTTGTATATTAAATTGACAACTATTCACACTGGGTAACAAATGTTTACAAAATTTCTGTTACTCTTATTTTCTTTATTTGTTTTCTATTTAAATTTTTTCTGATTCCAAATACGTACTTACTTTTCTTTTATCATCGATCGTTTTAGAGGTACAGCCAATTATGCAATTATAAGAAAATGTATGGGGTACGGCAGACGGCAGAGCATACATACAATTGTCGTTCTAAGACATATATATGGTGCTAATATTTTTTGTTTTTTTTGTTACATCCAACATTGAGCACCTACACAAACATTCACACAAACATTGATTATATTATTATATATTGTACATATTAATTTGTAGTAATTTATTTGCTTATATTTTATTTTTCTTTTGTCATGTGTTAGTTTGTAGAATTTTGTATACATTAAGCAATAAATTTGCTTTGACTCTTTATATGAAAAATTTTGACTGACTTCATTATGAGCCGATGCAGAAATTCACTGTATGTGTGTGAATTCTATGTTGGACCTAAGCATAAATCGCATAAAATTGTGAAAGATCTTAGGTACTTGATTCCAAATAGACAGTATATCGTGAACCCCTCATGTGATATGCAGCGGCCGCTTGTCAATTTAAGATAAATTACTTAGTAGTGCCGAGAATTTGGTGAGAGCCAAAAAGTCTTCATGTTAATTGTTATTTTTACATGATTCATATATCAAAGTACAGAAAAGTTAATGAAACAAGATTCCTTCCATATTCAAGCCTTTCATCTTCTATTGCACTTATGCCACATGATCACACCTTACTGGTTCCACGGCCCTCGGAAAATATGAGTATATCATTTTAGTAATATGATTGACCAGACAGTTCATATTTATACTTAATTATTAACTGATTTTTTTCAGGTAGTGCAAGATGGAGGTCCCAGAAAAGTCGGAAGGTTTTCACGATGAAGAAATTAATGAAAAATTTTCGCCAAGATTAGGGACTAAACCAGACTTTCTGAATCAGTCTTAGCAGATGATCTCATGAAAGACCTAGGCCTCATTAAGTGATGAGTTGAGCTTTCACTTGTATATAGGAAGCGTCATGAAGAGTTTGGAGTGTTTTTCGATATTAGTGATGATCTCTGCTTTTGTGAATATATTATTAGTTTGTTTTGTGCCATGGGAATGATCACAACCATGAAGAATGGTGGCTTTTCATAGAACGCTCTATAAGCAGCCTCAAAGCTGTTTTAATACAAAATGGGGATGAATATCCATCCCTGCGTATAGCATGCACCGTAAAGATGAAGGAAGAGTATGACAATGTAAAGAAACTTCTAGAGAAAATATACTATGATGATATAAAATGGAGTCATATGTGGTGATCTTAAACTAATTGCCTTATTATTTGGATTGCAGAGTGGGCACAAAGAATTCATTTTTTCTTTACTTGGAAAACAGTAGAGTTGGAAGTGGTTCCCCCTTCCT
Organism: Hofstenia miamia; assembly: GCA_900660155.1. Taxonomy (NCBI): domain Eukaryota; kingdom Metazoa; phylum Xenacoelomorpha; order Acoela; family Hofsteniidae; genus Hofstenia; species Hofstenia miamia. Next base: position 870,360 of record CABFPE010000114.1, on the reverse strand, counting down.
GGACCGACATCGGACCATTTACTATTTAAACTGTAAAAATCTGGATCGTTTTTTACTACTTGAGTACGTTATAAGGCAACCTTTAAATTGCGATCATAGCATCGCCTTAAATTGTAATGACATATTTTGCCCCTTTAAAATTTAAAGTTAGTTGTGACATATTTTGCCCCTCTAAAATTTAAAGTTAGTTGTGACCCTACCACGAGCACTCTCAGGCTGCACTCAACGATTATGTCATCGTATTTGGATTTTACATCAATGCATATATGATCATAAAGGTTTGCTTCCTTAACCTATGGCATTGAAAACATATCCCATTTTTAAAATTTCTAACTTGTAAACGAAAATGCTTATCCTCTGTCCCTGTTAAAGAAGGTGGTATATAACCCCCAGTTTTTCATATTCTATTTTTTAGTATTTCTTTTAAATTTAGCCAAATGTGAATTATTTTTTAATCATAATAATTGTTTGCAATTTTTGTAAATATTGTCAATGTTTTAGAATAAAAATACGTTTTTGTTAAATAATGACACACTATATAACCTTTTCAATAAAAATACAAAAATATAGATGTTAAGAACAAAACAAGTAGCAGATTAACTTTCAAAGATATGGGATCAGCCTTGACCTCAAATACTTATTGTGTCTCTTAGGCATTTTGACGATGGACAGCGGCAGGTTATCATGAACACCTTCATCTTGAAACCATGCACGACTGATGCTGGAGATGAGTTGATTCTTTGTGGTTTTTGGTCTGTTGGGCGTTGACTTATTTGTTCTTTCACTGTATCGGAAATGTTTTCAATTTCACTTAATTGAACTCCAGGAACTGCAATGCAACCTTCACTTTATTGCATCAGGCTTAATCATGCATGCCTTTGAGTTGAAAAATTCGCCTTGTTCTAGAAGCAACATTAAAAATGGGCTTTTCTCTTCCACGACATGGAGACGTACAGGGCCATTGACATTTCCAATGCCCCAGAACATTACTTTTATTGAATGTTGAAAAGCTGCATAATCTGATGCAGGAATTACTTACAACTAGACTAGTAAGCACATTTTCCAGTTCGTAGCTAAAACACAGTGTCCTTAAAATATCAATGATTGTACTACTTGCATAGTCACATGCAAGTTGAAGACGTTTTGCCTTCATTGCTGTAGTCGACTTTGTTGCCTCACAGACTCGAAAGACCTGCAACCCAGTTGATTCAGTTTTCCTTCTACATTATAAGTAGAAACATTGATAGATTGGTAAATGTTATTAACAGTCAATGTTGTTACATCCTGACTAGAGCTAGATAGGACACAAAAAGAAACTGTTCATTTAGGTTTTACTATTGAATTTGCCATAAAATATAGTTTAAAATTATTTGGGAAGTAATACAATCATAATAATATTCATTTTGAATTTCAATGTAATGAATGAAATCTTAAAATTTAATAAACTTACATATTACATATACAGTACGTTTGTTAGTTATGAGAACTTAGTAATAGTCATTGAATATGTAACGTATGTTTGGTAACTAAGTTAATAATATAACAGATCGTAAGATTGATATTTGCAGTAAACAACGATTGCATGATCTGTTTGATTATTAGCCATTGTAGATTCAATTACTTCCTGGTTTCTATAGGAATTGAATCAGTGTTTTGCTCATTTGCAATTAACTGTGTAAATAACTTTGCTATAAATATGACGCAACGATCTGAGTGAATCACTTCAACACAATGAACCCTAAGGGGTTATCTCAAGATTCCCGCTATCATGTATTGCTCTTACTCAATGGCAGTCGAAACTCAGATCTTGCTTTCAAGCACTACTTCGAAGTTTTGTACAACCCCACTCACCGAGTATCAGTTCTGTATGCCTCATCAGTTACCACAACCAAGCAACCAAGCGAAACCCTTTACGAACTGTTAAAAGATGAGAATAACGCAGAAGCTTTTGCCTTAAAATCCAGGTATCTTGAATGGGCACACTCCACATATCATGCCTCTGAAATTGAATTTGTCGAAATTCGCGGGTCCAAAACACCAGGTGTGGCGCTGTGTGCATATGTCAAGGAGTTCAATGCAGACCACATAGTAATAGGCAGTAGAGCCCGAAATATTTTTAGAAGAGCTTCGAAAGGACGCATTGCAACCTATGTTTTAAATCATTGCAATGCTCCAGTAAGTATTATTCACAACAACAGACATTCTTTGTAAAAATGTATTTCGTAATTTTTAATGTCGAAAGCAACTAAGTAAATGTGTAATAGTCTGTTTAATATAATATAGATAAAAACTTTTCTTAAACATGTTTGCTACTAGGGAAGTTGATTTCGCCTCCCCCACTTTTAAATTTTAGATTTAAAAAAATCCTGATGCATCTCTGCTTTTCTGACTTTTACTTTTATAGGTTGAGAACAACAAGATTTTTGAAATTTTGATCTTGTTTTTGACATAAAACAACTGTTTTTCCCCACTTCAACACTTTATATCTGTTGTTAAGCAAAGAACTTCCCATGAATACATTAACGAGGTCTTGTCAACTTAGAAAACATAATAAAACTTAGCCTATTGAAGAAGTTGGCAACTTCAAAAAATCAAAACTTTTTCACTACCCATCATTGATGTCAGCGTACTGATGGTATCATGACTCATCTAATGGACTCATTTTGTAGAAGAAGAAATTGTTTTAGTATCCCAAATTGTTTCATAAAAAATTTTTTTGTAAAAAAAATTAAACCTTAAACAGCATGAGGATTTTTGAAAAATGTTCATGATCCTTTAAAGAAATTTTAAACGTTTATAGGTCCAAAACTAGTAAAGCTGTGCTCAATCTGAAAGCAGCACATGATACAGACCCCGCATCCTCTGACCTTGCGCATGGCGCGCCTCAATGGACTTGGCATATCTTTGCACATATCAAGAAACAGTCAATGTTCTTTGTTGCAGCCATGAGCTCAAAACCTTCTAAATACATTAACACTAGGTATGGAGAGAATTTACATCTTTTTCAAAAATTCGAAATTTTTAAAGAAAACTTGTTAATTTTTTCACCAACCTCTAACACAGCAATAAGCTTTAACAAAAGTTTTCAACTTCGCTTTAAAGTATGTTCCCCAACAGACCTACACGTGCCCCAAGATTTTCAAATTTGGCAATCACCTTATAGAAATTTATTTGTAAATGTCGAAAAACTGTTTGTTCCTTAAAATGAATACCAGGCTGTTTAAGGTTAAAGAACACTCCCATCCTTCTCCAATGAGTTCAACAGACAAAAATTATCCTGTGGCAAATAGGGTTAAGTACTTATATACCAGATAAAGTAATAAATTTTGGATTTAAAACTAATTATTGCATAGTTAGAAATTGCAAATCAAATCCAGACAATGAGTTCATGAACTTTCTGTTTTCCTTCAACATTCTAATCAATAGCAACTTAGGATGGGTTAAGTGAAAACTAAAAATGGATTGAAGATTATTCCATTAATATTTGCAAATGTAAGGGTTTCTTATAAAACTAAGGAACTGAAAGCCGAAGTAAACAATTTGCTCAATGTTTTTTCACAAGTACTTTTTGTATTTAAATTCTCTTAAGCATCTTAATTCTGCAAGGAATTTTTCAAAATCTGTGGTGGGTTCTCCAGTACTTATTTAAGCGCTTATAGCACACGAATTAATCAAGATATTTAAAATCTGAAATCTCCATTAGATAGAGAATGATCTCTACTTCAAAAGATATGGAAGGAATTTGAATGTTTTTTTAAAAAAAATCGTGTTTGTGTATACTTTAGACACAAAACTGAGTTAACACAAATGTTCATTATCGTATGAGCGGGCACAAACCATAAATATGTCCAAATAAAAGCTGTTCAATATTTCACTTAGAGTTTGTATAAAATAGTTAAGGAATGTGGACAAAACGGTTTGTTTCTATAAAATAACGCAGGTAGAAATAGGGTTAAGCTAAAATAATTCAATGCATTGTATATGAATTTCATGCGTATTAATACGGAACTAACTTGCCATACTGTTGTGAGTGTCAACTAATATATCATTTCCTATACATTTTTGACTAGATCGCTAAATGTACTGATTATAAGATTTTGTATGTGATTTTTCTATGTTTGTATTGTATTGTTTCTGGAGAAGATAACAAAATGTCAATAGGGTAACATCGATCTCAGTTTTTGCTTGTATTAAGAAACCTATTTAGTGTGCTACTACTAACTAAAACCTTTGAATATATAAACTATCCAACAATACATAATATTCAACATTTATTTTTGGTCAGATGAATTCGACACTATCCCTTTAATTATTAATTTAAAATATTTAAAGTTTGTTTTTCAGAATTTGTAACGTTGAAATGTTATTATTTAAGAAATAACGGAAACTATTTGAAAATAATTTAATGGAAGTAATTATATTTGTCTATTCTACGACTTATTACAGTAATTAGGTTAATTGCGCAGAACGTCAGCAGTAGCAAGAAACTTAATGTTTTCTACTTCCTTAAATTTTTGCGTGATACAAATAAATACGTTATTTTAATTTTCCCCTAATTACTGATGTGTAGACTTGTTGTTGTGTGTTGTTTACAAAACACAGCCTGTTTTGATAAAAAAATCAGGTCATTGCATCATGTTTGATTCCAAAGCTTGATAAATAACTAGTTACCACGTTTTTTATTTGTGCAATTATAAAATAGAAAAGTAAAATTACTTGAGTTATTGATATTGATACGGCCTTACAATATCCATAGTAACGTTGGTTTTCTCTGAATTTGTAATATAATTATATTAGAAATATAATATAAATTTGATCATAAAATTTTACGAAAATTTTAAAAATAACATTCTATTGCTATTTGGTTATAAGTTTAATATATTTTTAGAAAATATTTAATGCATTGATAGTAACACAGTCTCTCACCTTTGTTTGAGAGATTTTTACGAAAGTAGATTTTGTGTTTTCATTAAGTACTACTGGATAAAACGTTCCGTGCATATTCTTTATAATATTTTTTTGCAGATTCTAGTATCTAAACAAGACTGGTGTAATAGTAGCTTTTCCAACTACGCCAAATCACAAAATACTAGCTTCATAGAAAATAATAGAAGTGTTGAATAGAAATGAATTTTTATTTTGTATTTTTTCTATTTAAGTGTAATTGTGAATATTATAGATTTTACAAAATTATAAGAAATTCTATTTATATTGCTTTCTTTTTTCTCAAGAGTATGAATGAGGCAGTGCACAAGAATCTAATAATACATTTAGCCCTATATTCACTAGGACTTTTTCAAAATCTGAGATGGTTTATTCAAAAACAATTTAAACGCCTATAACTCACAAATTAATGAAAATATTTAAAATCTGAAAACATCACCAGAAAATTTCGTCCTCTTTTTGGAATTAAATTCACTACTAAGCGTAGTTTCTCTGAACGGGGCTCAAACTGTTTTACTCCGAAACCCAAATATTTAGGGTCGTTGTTGTTTCCAGGGGTATTATCTGAATATTAGGTACGGTAACAATTTGAATGTTTTTCTCAAAAAAATATTTTTTCTACACTTGAGGCCCCGTAGGCACTAAATAATTGCGCAAAAACTCAAAGATGTTGACTTTGAATATTTCTAAACAGAATTGGATATATATATATATATATAGTGTTAGCGAAAAACTATGGAATAAATCATTGTTTTCTGTCTGTATCATAATGGTATCCTTTTTATAGATGAAGTATGGATTCACTAAAACAAAAATCGACTTGCAGATACGGATGGATACATGTAATAATGTATTTACTGACATATTTTTATTATAATTCATTCTTTTTCTTGGTTTCAGATACATGGAATTCAGAGCATCGAAAGACAACAATAACAAATCTTGAACTAAAACCGTCTTTTGATAAGTAAATACTTCTACTAGTAGTTCAGACATGAGATCGCAAATAATTTATAATTATTGTTTTAAAAAATTGGAGCATCTTTAATGATGATGTTATAGAAAACTCAACTGTGTATCAGGGATAAAAATAGCCAGTCAGCTTAGTATTAGTTCAAATGTAAAAGCTGAGTGGTCTTAGAGAAAGCAATCAATAATCGGCAATTTCTACAAATATATATATATATATATAT
>CABFPE010000114.1:844633-862467 GCA_900660155.1 Hofstenia miamia | reverse complement strand
TATATATATATATGACACCTACTGGTATTTATGTAGTATGTATTTAAGATTATTGCGTAAATACATTTTCTGTTATATTCAATTGAATTTTTTGTCATGTTTTGTATGTAAAATTCATGCTTCTTGAATTGTTAACGGAATTATATTACCTGAAGTCAAATAGGGTAATAATAGACTTACTTAATTAAATTAAATATGCAAATCATAACGTTATGAGCCTTGTTCCTGTTCTTCCTGTATTTTACAAAACCTTGGTTTAACTTCTAAAATACTGCTTTGATAATTAGATAATACTGAATGCTGGCCCTAGTAAAACTATTTGGAATATTTTGAACTATTTTAGAATGAGAGGACACTACATGTAGATATATCTATTCTATTATGATAAAAAATTAAACAAAACTTCACAATTTAAGAAATCTCTCTTCGAGAGATGGAAAACTTGGTGATTTAGATATACTTATTATGTTACGATAGTGCATCATGAATAGATGCAACAGCATTATTCTGCAAAATCACTATTAAAACAATATAAATTTAGTTATGATATTTGAAGACTTTAATAAGTTCATTCCAGTTCAACTTCAATTGTTATCCGATGAAGTTCTTACTTTGCTTGTTCAACCAATCCCAATGTGAAACTGGAATCCAATTGAATTCCAACTCCAAGCCTAAGTATGGGAGAAATAAAAGTACAAGTGAGATTTTTTAACCATAAGTACAAGTGAGATTTTTTAACCATAGATGATCTATGTATATTACAGGATCCATAAAAAACCTTTAATCGGTCTTTATACATTGAACACACCACATAATTGGTAGTATTTTCAACATTCAGTCCCACAGTAATATTGCAAGATTGCACTTTCTGTGTCTTATTCAGCAAAATGCACGCTGGCTAAATTCCTTTCACGTTCATTGACAGAGAACCCTTCAGTTTATACTCTCTCTTAAAAATTCGCTGTATGCTTTCTCCATTATAGAAGTATGATGTGTTAGTCCTTCTGTTGTCCAAATCATTATCTTGGGACAGTTTCAAAGTAGGATAAATTTGCTTTCAAGAATTCACTGTTAAATGTCCAATATTAAGCAAAGGAACAGAATATGAATAATTTCATTAAAAATACTAGCCCAGCTCATCCCATGGGTACCCAGGGGCACCCGCATCTCTGCAAAGCTGTATTAGTGAAATGGTATTAGCCGTAAACATCCTAGTGTAACCATGTGCATGAGGTTGCACTCTGTTCTGTTCACAACTTCATGTGCATCAGCTTACACTCTGTTCTGTTCACATCTTCATGTGCATGAGGTTACACTCTGTTCTGTTCACATCTTCATGTGCATGAGGTTACACTCTGTTCTGTTCACATCTTCATGTGCATGAGGTTACACTCTGTTCTGTTCACATCTTCATGTGCATGAGGTTACACTCTGTTCTGTTCACATCTTCATGTGCATGAGGTTACACTCTGTTCTGTTCACATCTTCATGTGCATGAGGTTACACTCTGTTCTGTTCACATCTTCATGTGCATGAGGTTACACTCTGTTCTGTTCACATCTTCATGTGCATGAGGTTACACTCTGTTCTGTTCACATCTTCATGTGCATGAGGTTACACTCTGTTCTGTTCACATCTTCATGTGCATGAGGTTACACTCTGTTCTGTTCACATCTTCATGTGCATGAGGTTACACTCTGTTCTGTTCACATCTTCATGTGCATGAGGTTACACTCTGTTCTGTTCACATCTTCATGTGCATGAGGTTACACTCTGTTCTGTTCACATCTTCATGTGCATGAGGTTACACTCTGTTCTGTTCACATCTTCATGTGCATGAGGTTACACTCTGTTCTGTTCACATCTTCATGTGCATGAGGTTACACTCTGTTCTGTTCACATCTTCATGTGCATGAGGTTACACTCTGTTCTGTTCACATCTTCATGTGCATGAGGTTACACTCTGTTCTGTTCACATCTTCATGTGCATGAGGTTACACTCTGTTCTGTTCACATCTTCATGTGCATGAGGTTACACTCTGTTCTGTTCACATCTTCATGTGCATGAGGTTACACTCTGTTCTGTTCACATCTTCATGTGCATGAGGTTACACTCTGTTCTGTTCACATCTTCATGTGCATGAGGTTACACTCTGTTCTGTTCACATCTTCATGTGCATGAGGTTACACTCTGTTCTGTTCACATCTTCATGTGCATGAGGTTACACTCTGTTCTGTTCACATCTTCATGTGCATGAGGTTACACTCTGTTCTGTTCACATCTTCATGTGCATGAGGTTACACTCTGTTCTGTTCACATCTTCATGTGCATGAGGTTACACTCTGTTCTGTTCACATCTTCATGTGCATGAGGTTACACTCTGTTCTGTTCACATCTTCATGTGCATGAGGTTACACTCTGTTCTGTTCACATCTTCATGTGCATGAGGTTACACTCTGTTCTGTTCACATCTTCATGTGCATGAGGTTACACTCTGTTCTGTTCACATCTTCATGTGCATGAGGTTACACTCTGTTCTGTTCACATCTTCATGTGCATGAGGTTACACTCTGTTCTGTTCACATCTTCATGTGCATGAGGTTACACTCTGTTCTGTTCACATCTTCATGTGCATGAGGTTACACTCTGTTCTGTTCACATCTTCATGTGCATGAGGTTACACTCTGTTCTGTTCACATCTTCATGTGCATGAGGTTACACTCTGTTCTGTTCACATCTTCATGTGCATGAGGTTACACTCTGTTCTGTTCACATCTTCATGTGCATGAGGTTACACTCTGTTCTGTTCACATCTTCATGTGAATGAGGTTACACTCTGTACTGTTCACATCATCATGTGCATGAGGCTACACTCGGTTCTGTTCACATCTTTAAACATTTTTTGTCTGTTAAGAAACTTGAAAACACTGTGGTATCGATACATTTATGTGTTAATGTGCTCTCGGGACAGCCCAAAAATTCCTATCAAAATTCATCCTGCCTCTGAAATACGCAAAAAAAACCTTAAGTTTAAATGAAGTACCATATTTTTTTAAAAACATTCCTAGTGTTCAGATAATACGAATGTCTACGTTATGTTGCTTTCTGCAGATATACTAGCAAAGCTCATTTTGATGCCATGTTTGCACGTCCAGAAGTCACTGCGCCAAAACCTTCCAACGATTGTATACTTTGCGCAATGGCTCACCTCAATTGTTCGTGACCTGAGCAGGATTTATAACATAAATACAAGCGAAGAGAAACTTCTATCTTGTGATGGGTGCAGATTTTAGTTGGTGAGTTATTGAGTCCATTAAAAGCAAGGATTGCAAATATTGCCTTAGTCAACTTCTGTTATAGTTTTTTAAAGCAATAAAATAGTTAATCTAAAGAACGCCGTAAAAATTGGTTTANCCTCTGAAATACGCAAAAAAAACCTTAAGTTTAAATGAAGTACCATATTTTTTTAAAAACATTCCTAGTGTTCAGATAATACGAATGTCTACGTTATGTTGCTTTCTGCAGATATACTAGCAAAGCTCATTTTGATGCCATGTTTGCACNCATTCCTAATGTTCAGATAATAAGAATGTCTACGTTATGTTGCTTTCTGCAGATATCTACCAAAGTTCATTGAGAGGCCAAAACTTACCAACGATTGTAGACAATTGTTAATGACCTGAGCAGGATTTATAACATAAATTCAAGCGAAGAGAAACTTCTGTCTTTTGATGGTTGGAGATTTTAGTTGGTGAGTTATTGAGTCCATGCAAGGATTGCAAAGATTGCCTTGGTCAACTTCTGTTATAGTTTTTTAAAGCAATAAAATAGTTAATCTAAAGAGCGCCGTAAAAATTGGTTTATAGAGGGATGTGCTGATGTTTAAAATGTTTTAGTTAATGAATAGAATGCTGCAACAAATTCAAAAAAGCACATGTTGCAAGATCAAATTAATATTAATATACAGAGTATAATGCAATGTTTTTCCTCTACTTAACTCCAAACAACCTGTTTTGTCTTTAAAGTCACAAAACGTTTTGTTTGCATTCTCCTAAAACTCCGCCAAGCCTATTAAAAATCCTGGGATTTGGACGCATCTATGGAAAAATCTGCTTCTCTTTTGAGAAGAAAATAAGTCATAATAAATATTCGTGCGGTTGAGATACATTAAAATATGGAATTTTTTTTCAGTGGAAAATCCTATTTTTAAAAATATTCAACTTTTTCCTATCTCTATTGATCAGATAATAAAGTGGTCTAAAGTCAATGGCAGCAATAACATACCTCAACTACTTTGTATTCTGTCCACAGATTACCCAAGATTAAAATGAATGGAGACTATTCTCTATCCAATAGTACTCGCAGATTATCACAATTTTAAAGAATTTTATATATTTTTGTCTAGAAACCATTACAAATTCTACAAAGTGCTAGGACTGTTAAGGGTTATGTGGTGTAGAAGAAATTAACAGGATAACTAGTTTGTTGCTAAGTTTAAAAATACAAAGAATAACATAGGAATCAACGTTTTTTGGTGAGTCAAAATTGTAAATTTTTGAAGGTGGATTGTTATGCCTACACAATGTGTTGTGCTGTGAAAGCAAAAAATTTAATATTCGACATAAACAGCATGTAGTTTGAGAGAGAGCCCTGATCTCATTGTCAAATTATATAAATTGATAAATGCTTTTGAATTCTCAAAAAATGAACTATTCCAGGATTCTGCAACGCCTGCTAGATACAGAAGCTGATACTTGGGACAATATATTGGTCAACAAAAATGCATTCCCACATACTAATGTTTTGCGGCCTGAGCCCGTACAGCCGTGGCCGGCCACTGCTTGAATTTTCAAATCACGTAAGTTGAGCTTTTACTTTGACTTACAAATTGAATTGCATTGAATAATGAGTTTTATGCAAGGTAAGTGTAGGTCCCAGGAATATTTTTCAATCTATATCCAATCCAAGCGTTTGTATGGATCAATTCACAGATGATCCATATGATCCATGTTGTTAGGACTTTAGGTAAGCGAAGGCAGCTGATCCATTTAAATTGAAAATGGTCTGCGAATACAAAGGCATAATATTCAAAAGAATATCCCTATATACATAGAGTAATGGGAAAGCATTCGCCTACCTAACCGGATGTTTACCCTAATGAAGGTTGAAAATACAAATGAAGCAATGAAAAGTTTGTTCTAATATATTGTGCACTCTCCAGCAGATGTAGAGTAAGTACAGTATATTAATTGCATAGTAGTCAGAATTGATAATACAATCCTATATTTACTTTTTTATCATATATTGTAAACTACAATGTTACTATTTAATTTTTCTGGCGGTACCTCTAAAACTCATTACTTTGCCGTAGTTACAGTTTGCCCGCAGCCAGCCTGTACCCTTATGACCGCGGCTTCAATTTTCAAATCACAAACTGAATTTAACAGGGTTGTTACAGTTGTACTCAATGTGAATGTAAATCGAGATAAATTATGAGAAATTTGGTAAATATTATATGCAATAAAAAGCTTATGACGGAGAACGGCTTTAAGATTTGCGGCCGGGGCCAACTAAGGCTTTTTCCATCACGATCAGGGTTACAAATAAAAATTATCAGTCGGGTGGGACCAGCCAAAAAGCTCCAGCCATAAAACAGTTTCCATGGCCCCACGGCTCCATTAAAATACAATCACATTATTTGTGTAAAAAATGATTTATGGAGAATGCAAACCAGCAAAGCAGTCTAAAATAAAAAGTATTCAAGGTGGAATTTTCATCATTTGCAAGTTAATCATCAGTGTTGTCGTGTTAGAAATATTTTGAAATAATGAACAATCTTAAAAGTATTTTTATTGGTATTGACGTGTTTACCGTAAATCATTGCACCTAATATTTCTGGTCACATTTTTGTCTCTATTTTAACAAAATTAGACAACAATGACCAGTCGTCTACACATTGCAATCGACACTGGAATGCAGAGCAAAATTTTTGCAATGACTTTAAGAAAGGAATGCTGCATTAAGACCTTCACCAGCTCACTGGATCTTTTATGCACTTTTATTTTTTAAAGAGGTTTTACTCCCTATCAATATTCGAGTTAATCCGCTGTTATCTTTGAGGTAGTTCATCTGAAAATAGCGAATCAAAATCAAAGGACTATGATTCTGATCGATGATGATAAAGTAGTGAAGTTGTCATTGACAGGAACGGAAAAACGATTGTTGGGCAAATGTGGGAAAGTACGGCTATGGACACCTTACGTGTTGGTAAAATGGTTCTACAAATGAAATCCATTGTTTCTTGAACAAAGTGGCATCTTTAATATTATTATTTGGTTTTACCACAATTTCTTTGTAAATGCTTGTAATTTGTCCTGAAAGATACACCATCAGAGCATACTTTTTGTGTCATTACATAACCATCAATACCCGTGGTGTCTTAAGGAAGACGTAATATTTTGATTATTATACCAAACATGTAATTAGTTCCCATAGTTTAATATGATTGGTACACACAGATATATTGTTTGATTTGCATAACAACATGGCTGTGAGCTTATTCTCATGTCCATTTGAGCGACTTTACTTCAACAATTTACCTTAAGAATGAATAAATTTATATATTAGCTTTTATTTTTGTTCCACAATGATCCATGAATATCCAAAAATTAAATAATTGAATTTTTAAACGCATAACTTTTAAAATTGTGGCGAATTGGCTTGGTTATGATGAACAAACCCTATGTTATTGTGAACTCTAAGAAAACATCAAGATTTGAATCTTAATTTGAAATAGCATGCTATATGCTTTCCCCTCTGTCATTATTGTATTAATAGTCAAAATGTGAAGAATTAAAAGGAAAATAGTTTCACATGAAACAATGATATATAATTGAAGTATGGATTTATGTAGACAGGAAATGTGTAATCTTCGAGGTAATAGCACTAAGAATAAAGGATTAGAGAAACTTTCAATAATGTATTTTAGGAAAGCATAATGTTAGAAAAAATACCAAACCGTTGTGTGAATTAATATAATGAACTGGATGAAGTCGGGCGAAAAAATAATTAGTTATAGCGAAGAAATGAGTTTTTTGAAATTTTACGAAAAAATTCACCGGGATTTCTTTGTTAAAAAACCTATATTTTTAGAATTTAATTGAGAGAGAAGCTAAATTTAGACCTCTAAAAGTATTTTGATATATTGTTAACATATTTCGAGGGTTTGATTTAGATTATAATAAAAAAATTGGAAAGTGGGTTGCATCTGGAAAATCGACTTAGCAAAACAAATGATTATTTAATTGGATTAATTACAAGGCCTTATTAGGACATAACTATGAAACTTTGTCAAACAATCATTGCGTCTATTAATATCAAACTAGGCCGCCAAAAATTGAATAAAAAGATGTTGAAAAATTTGCTTAGACAAAGGAAACGTAAATACTGTGAGAATCTAATGGATAAACTCTACCTATATTCTTATATTTTTATAAAAGTTATTATAAAAATTTAAATTCAAATCAAACTATAATAAAAGAAACGATTTCGATAATTAACAGAAGTACTCCAAATAATCCTGCAATCACAGCTAAATTTTAAATGGTGCAATGTTCTCATTCTTAAATAAAGTTTTCGGCAACTCCGAAAACTTTCAGCAAACCATCGACATTTCTATATTGAAATTCTTAAAATTATATTTTTTTGTATGTAAACCTAACGATACATATCATATGTACATATATACCACTACTATAATTGGTTATTGGCATTTATTTAAATTTATACAATTTCCTGTAGATACACAAATATATATATATATATATATATTTATAAAGCCTTAAAAACATAAATGTCTCAGTTTTCAAACAAATGTAATGCTTATGCAAAAACAGTTAGAAGCCCTAAGCAGCTGATTTAAAAGAGTGTTCTTAAGACAATGATCAAAATGAAGTGGGCAACGAATTCCGAAATTGCTGTTTCTGTGTTAACCATGGGTTCTCAGTCTTGTATCACTTTTCAGATGAAAATAATTATTGTCTTATATTTAATACGTTGAGCCACTAGTAACCAATGTAAATCCTTTAGAAAGGGGTGATGTGTTGCATCTACGAACACATTTGACATAACGNAGAAAACATCAAGATTTGAATCTTAATTTGAAATAGCATGCTATATGCTTTCCTCTCTGTCATTATTGTATTAATAGTCAAAATGTGAAGAATTAAAAGGAAAATAGTTTCACATGAAACAATGATATATAATTGAAGTATGGATTTATGTAGACAGGAAATGTGTAATCTTCGAGGTAATAGCACTAAGAATAAAGGATTAGAGAAACTTTCAATAATGTATTTTAGGAAAGCATAATGTTAGAAAAAATACCAAACCGTTGTGTGAATTAATATAATGAACTGGATGAAGTCGGGCGAAAAAATAATTAGTTATAGCGAAGAAATGAGTTTTTTGAAATTTTACGAAAAAATTCACCGGGATTTCTTTGTTAAAAAACCTATATTTTTAGAATTTAATTGAGAGAGAAGCTAAATTTAGACCTCTAAAAGTATTTTGATATATTGTTAACATATTTCGAGGGTTTGATTTAGATTATAATAAAAAAATTGGAAAGTGGGTTGCATCTGGAAAATCGACTTAGCAAAACAAATGATTATTTAATTGGATTAATTACAAGGCCTTATTAGGACATAACTATGAAACTTTGTCAAACAATCATTGCGTCTATTAATATCAAACTAGGCCGCCAAAAATTGAATAAAAAGATGTTGAAAAATTTGCTTAGACAAAGGAAACGTAAATACTGTGAGAATCTAATGGATAAACTCTACCTATATTCTTATATTTTTATAAAAGTTATTATAAAAATTTAAATTCAAATCAAACTATAATAAAAGAAACGATTTCGATAATTAACAGAAGTACTCCAAATAATCCTGCAATCACAGCTAAATTTTAAATGGTGCAATGTTCTCATTCTTAAATAAAGTTTTCGGCAACTCCGAAAACTTTCAGCAAACCATCGACATTTCTATATTGAAATTCTTAAAATTATATTTTTTTGTATGTAAACCTAACGATACATATCATATGTACATATATACCACTACTATAATTGGTTATTGGCATTTATTTAAATTTATACAATTTCCTGTAGATACACAAATATATATATATATATATATATTTATAAAGCCTTAAAAACATAAATGTCTCAGTTTTCAAACAAATGTAATGCTTATGCAAAAACAGTTAGAAGCCCTAAGCAGCTGATTTAAAAGAGTGTTCTTAAGACAATGATCAAAATGAAGTGGGCAACGAATTCCGAAATTGCTGTTTCTGTGTTAACCATGGGTTCTCAGTCTTGTATCACTTTTCAGATGAAAATAATTATTGTCTTATATTTAATACGTTGAGCCACTAGTAACCAATGTAAATCCTTTAGAAAGGGGTGATGTGTTGCATCTACGAACACATTTGACATAACGTGCATAACGTGTGACCATGTAAGAACTCTGTCTTATTAACAAGTACATGCATATTACTAGTGTACCATTACATATATATATATATATATATCCTCGAAAGCTTTCTTCTCTGTATATGTATTTAGAAAGCAATTTCTAATGGGAATACAAACTCGTGGTGATATGAAAACCCCTATACATAGCCTGTGCTAGCTTGCAAGGCGAAACAAGTTTTTGTCGTACAAGGAAGCTCTTCGGAAAATGAGCGCCATCTTAGTGCAGTTAACTGCAGAAGTATTATAACTGCACACCGCAATGCCATACATCCCGAGACAAAGTGAGTCTCTCTGAATTGTCCTTGAGGCATACAAATTTTATTGCTGCATGTTTTTCAAAGTGAAATGTAGTTACGAGAAAGGTGTCACATGAAAAGTTGGGTCAGTTGAGGACTTTAAAAGCATGGGTCATATTTTGCTGGCCGTGTAGGTCATGGGACACAAATTTTGACCCATGTCCACTTCTGATATAAGGTTAACATTAAAAATTGAAATTACTCCTTTTTTTGAATTATTATTACAAAGTGCGCCATTATGAAAACGTACACGTTTTCTTATATATACTAATTCTTTGCATAGTCCTTCTCATATAACTAAAAAATTACGTTCCAGGTATAAAAGCGAGCATCCGGTGCAAAACAACTGTCTGAATATTCATATGCAGTTGGATGCACAAGCATACCAGATAGGAATAACTAATTCATCAAGACGATAAGACGAGTTCCACCACACCTAAATGGAACTAAAAAATCTCAGTTTTCTCTTAGAATTCTAACAATATTCTTTTATAAAGAGGAAGAATTGGAGTGCCAATCTCCCATGCGAGGCTTCTAGGTTTAGCTACATACTGTGAAAGCTATAATCATAAATTATTATATATAAGAGATGATAATCAAAATTCACATAGCGAAACTTTATTTAAGTTTTCAAAAAAAGCTAATCAACAAACCCACAATAAATAAACAAGGTTGGTGCTGATGTAGTACGAAGATACACCAGAATGTCTTAATGCTTCGGATCATTTAGTAATCAACAAACTCTTTATCCTTAGAAAAAATATGTTTAAAACGCATTGAAAAACTTTCGTCTATATTTATAACAAATTAATAAGGGTTGAAGAAATCCAATTGTATCACATAAAAATAAAAAATATTATAACGAGGGAAGAATTTATTTTTCACACTTAATTAAATCGCTAGTCAGGGCATTCTTAGTTGGCAGTTCATCACTAAATGTGTACTCCTTAGAACTTTAAAGCTATTCTTGAGGTATATATAAGATAATTCCACTACATTTATTTGTAAATGAAATAAGATAGGCTATCTGCAACGATTAAAATTTGATAAATGTTTTTGTTTTTTACATGCATTTTGCTAAATTATACTTTTTAAATAAGATGTTGTAGTAAGCAAAAAGCTAAATTGCAACATAAAAACCAATGTCAGATGACAGAGGTGTTGCAAATAGGTCTTCGTTTTAGTCAAATTTCTTGCTACAGTTTGAATTTATAATGCCCATAATGAAACATTTCACAGTCTTGATGAGCTAATTCAAGATGTAATTGCACAGTCGATGGTGTAAGTCATCGAAAGCCTTACATGAAGTTGAAACTGGCACTCTAAGAAACAGATTATTGTATTTCGGGTCCATGCTAGACCCATATTGTCACTTTAGTGATGATGTTGGTAGCAATTTAATTAATAGAATAGAGACCCTTGTGGTAGCGATGCAGGAGTGGAATTTGGTATCGAAGTCCACAGACCACCAGCTGTTTTTTAAAATGTTTCATATTTACAAATTTGTAAACTATATTAAAAATATTGATGATGCATTTACTTATATTTACAAAATATTAACAATTTGTATCATTTTTTTTAAGAATTGCTAAAAACAATGTTGATATTCAATTTTTATCACTATCATTTGTCTTCCATAAATGCAATAGCTCTTACAAAGCTTGTTTAAAATGGACAGGTGTGGTAGAGTCTCTTTTGGAGTATAGGATTTTAAAGGTGGTAGGGGTGGTTCAGCCCCCTGAATTTCCTTCCAAAGCACCTCTGGCACCAACGAACTAACAAACTTCTTGAGATCAAATGTATGTTATATGGAGGTGATATATAAATTTATCCTACAAATTTCAATGATCTTAAATTCATTTTTTTGTTAAATCCAATTTATATTAATGTTACTAGTCAAAGATATTCATCATTAATTTTAATTGAGTTAGCTATTTACTTTCAAATAAATTAACATAAATGACAGAGAATTTAACAAGTATTTTAAGTTTAGTTTGAAATAAGAAAACCACTTATTTTAGCAACAACAAAGAAAAATCTTTAACTTTATATACTTAGGACAATTGGCTTCCCCAACAAAGACAAACGTGAAGCGTTTAGCAATTAATAGTGTTTTTGTGCACTTTTCTTATTTACTGTAGAAGGCACTAAAAACAATAAACAAAAAATAAACAAATACATGATTAAGTAAAGAAGCTGTAGGACACCATTCTGGATGTACACTATGTGAGAGTAAAATAGCATTGTGTACAATTAAAATAGCTTCATATAATCATTATTATTCTTTGTATAGACATTAATAATTCCAAATTTTAAATTCATTATGAAATCTTAACCCTAGAACTCTCCTGCAAGTGACAATTTTCACTTTTTTAGAGATAGGCTTCACAAAATTTATTCAGAAGTTCTTTGGCTTTAAGCTATTTGAACATCATTTTCATTGAATTTTTGTAATATTAAGTATCTTGTTCTTTAAAATACTATTTGTTTCTTCAATAAGGCAATACTCGTTTTGCTACAGTATTTGGCAAACAGAGAGTTGGATGTGATGGGACGTTATGATGGATAGAATAAGAAAGCCAGCAAAAGCGAAGACAGTTGTTTAAAAATGAGAAGAAATTGTGACGGTGCTTTTCTATAGAAGAGAAGAGTCGTGGCAAATAGACAATGATGCTTCTCTGAGCTTGTTTGCCATAAGGGACGAACCATAACCGTGTCGAACGATTTTGCTCTAGATAATAATGAGCAGGAATTACCAACACTTTTTAGTAAAATACGGGCAGGGTAATATCTAAATATAGCACTGACTCAAGAAGTCGTATTCTCATTTCTATGTAAAATTTATGTTTTCTGTAAAAAGATATATATTTGATACTATTGTGCTTAGATTTATGATATGCAAACGGGTTCGATTTAAAATTATGGCGAATACGAATTTGTAGTAACATAATTTACAATGCTCTACACTTAATGTTGTTAAAACATGAATACACTAAGAAATATTTAAACTGTTGGTCGTATTTTGTTTATATATTAATCTTGGTTCTTAATAATTAGGGTTTCAGAAATCTTACTATTATGTTTTTGCATTATGATCTTAAGACTATACTTATTTCAGAATTGAATTGCCCGGATAAATGTTCGTTACCCTGAGTTTGGAGATATCGGTGAAACAAAACGAATTTGTTGCGGTGGAAGAACAATAGAGCATACTACCCAAGAATTGCACTGATATCTCGAACAATTTTTGCAGTACCTGTCACTGCAGCCGCATGTAAGAAAATGTAGTCCTCCAGTGATTTAATCATTTCTCAAAAAATCTTACATGACGACGAAAAATTTTAAGTATGTGCGCAATATTTTTTCATGTAACTATAATTTTGTGAGAAAATTGTTAACTTAAAATTTATTTTCTAACTGCAAAAAACTGCGCGCACACTGCTTCCAACGTGATAATTTAAAGGCCTCTAGCTGTAATTAAAGCAAAAAATTTATAGAGAGAAATTGCTTTGTGTTTTCTCACTATCTAGACAATTTGCACACCATTGTGTACTTGCTGATAACCTATAAGATAATTTTAGAGGATAGGGTTAGTTATTATTTATAAGAAGAAAATTCAAAGATGGTGTCACAGGGCTAAACGTCTTCATGCGAAATATGAATCTTATATTTACGAAGAACAGATTTTTGGACCTGATTTTTTAAAAACGATGTTTATATATAGCTTACACGTTGCAAACTGAATTGAAAAAAAATTGTTTTTGCTTGCTATTGATAGCATCTAAAAATTGAAAAATTGACAATTTTATCATGCAATAGTAGAGGCACTTCCACCTACGCGCTTATATGAAGGTGTTAGTAACAGTTTTTTTAGATTGACCGCAAATACACTAAGAAAGCATTTTTCATTTTAGAACTTGCGCTCATCTATAAAAATGAGCTTGACTCCCTCTATTTCCAGCACTATTCACTGCAAGACAAATATAACTTATAAAAAGTATTTGTTAAATTTACAATTAGTCGCTTCAATATATGAATTTTCCTTTATATACCGTTAATTACTAACAAACAAATGGTTGTACATATCCTGTTAGGCTTCGTCATTATATATTTTATCTCAACATTTTATAATATTTTTGTTATATAGTTTAGGCTACTCACAAAATGTTTGAACGGAGTGTAGTAATTATCGTCTGCTTACAGTATATGATATACTAACATAATTTTACCTAAAAGAAAAAATAATGTCGTGAATCTATTTAAAAATATACGTATTTACACTAAGACTTATATACACAAAATAATTGCGCAATTCACGTCTGACAACATTTGCTGATTCACATGTAATACAAAGTTTTGCATAACCGAGGTAATTTGCGTTTACTTAGAATATCAAGTAATTTTTACTCATAAAAACATCAAATTATATTTCGTGTGACTATTAGAATGATAGCGGAATTTCATCTGCAGTTATGAATTTCTTAAGGAGCAGACGATTACTTAATGTTGAGAACATCATCGTCTGTATTTCTTTAATTGAAACAAATAATGTCAATTTGGCAGTTGAATTAAAAGAAATCTCCGTCTTAAGTGAACTTAAGTATACCTACATCGTGCATCAACAAGAACTGTTAAATTGCTCTAAGTCCATATGAAAACAGCAGAAGAGATGCAAGAATAATACAGTTGAAATTCTGTTTTCAATTACTCCAATTTCTGTATGCTTGCCGATTCGTAGAATCGCTGTAAATCCATAAACAACTCTTTCAACATTAAAAAATTTCGCTTATTTTTTGCAGAGAAAGTTTTCAATTATACCTAATTTTTAGTTATTTTGAGCTTCACAATCATACTGTATATTGTATATAATATTGAAAGAATTGACGACTGTAAAACAAATAAACAGCAATAAAGGGAACGAGAAAATCTTCCTATATCAGTATATTGAATTAAATAATAATTATTTTATACATTTATGTTATTGTTAAGTTTGATTTTAAGGATTCCGAATTTAAATGACATAGTGGGCGAAAATATTATTTTAAAAAAAATGGCGAAATTAAGCTTTGTGTGCGAAACTGGGGTTTATTGGACCCCAACATACAAAGTTTTTCTGTATTTCCATGAATTTTATATTTTATAATACAAAACTCCAATTACCATCTTATCTCTTAAAGTAGCGTACGTTCATAAAAATCATTTGTCAGCCATCTCTGATTGAATTTTTTAATCCCATAGTAATACAAACCTGGTGTCCAAATGACCCCATATCAAAAAATATAGAACAAATGAATGGCTTAACCCATTTCATGCCACATCCGTCAAAAAGGGCACATGCCATTAAATGTATACCTGATGCCTGTTTTCAATTTCATTCTAATTTCTTTTATGGAGTGTCTATGGCATTTAATACCTTGCAGTTTCAGCATTGGTTTTACTGTTGTTTCGCATTTTTATTAAGTCTTTAAATTGACCAATTTTTCAACTTTTTTGATATTTCCTAAGGTACGTTTCTCAATTTATATTTTATCTATGCATCACTGACTTCAAGATTAACTTGACCTCTTTACATAGCACATTCATTGTGTTATTGACATTTTGCTAACAGTTTATGCCAAGGTCCTCGAGAGGGGACCATAAGAAATAGCATAAGATAACACTTCAAAAGACTAATTGCACAAGAAATTCTTTTAATATGCTTTCCAAAAGTACTATATCTGAGAAATAGTCTTGCGTAGGAATGACAACGTCTTTTAGTTCATCTGGTTACAAGCTGAGTAGCTGCTTGTGGAATTTCAAAGCCTAAGACTTGAAAGGCATAGGCCTTATACTTTTCTGGAGTTCTCTTGGGCTTTTCCAATCTTTTTTATTGGCATACAGAATTTTGAAAAATCCGAATCATGAATGAAGCAACACAACCGGTCACATAATGCTCTAACTGGAGAAGGGAGGGAAAAGAGGAAAATTTATCGCACGATTGTTTGGGTGCATATTTGAGTGGCCTGAGAGAGAGCCAAAATTTCATATAATATTTGTATATAGTTGCCTAAAACTTATTAGTGTTATTTAGTTTGTCACTTTAACATATTTTATTGTCATCATTATAATTTTTCGCGGAAGGGGGAGGAGGGAGGGGTAGGGTCTGAAAGACTCCAGGTTTGCAAACTACGAATATTGTTAACGTTTGTATACGATTACATGTATATGTTTTAACACTACATTGAACGACTGACTACATGCTAACTAATGCATAGCAAAGCGTATCAGGATGGGAAGCGAGTCAAACAGAGCCGATGTCAGGTTCGAGTAAAAATTATTTTTGTTTGGGTGAGAGAATACTAACATATATTAGGAAAAATATAAGAAATCAAGCATTGAGTCTTAGTCTTAGAAATTATTAAATATTTGAAGCATTTTTCTATTTTTTATTGTAGTAGTAGTACGAGACGCTAATTGCAAAATGAAAATCATAATAACATACTTTGAATGTTTAAAAGCTCTCCCCTACGGCATCCATGTAAATCAGAGGATCCCATTTTGAATCTATGCCAACCTTTTTCGCCTATTTGTCAAACAGATTTCAGAAAATTTGTACTAATTCCACATGTTGTTTTCTGCCAATTACAATTGAAGTTACCAGAACCTTGCTATTTCTGGTGTTCATCAACGCTTCCCCGACTGTTGCCATTGCTACTCCTGCATTCCCTTCTTACATTGACTTAAAGATCGGCAGTGATTGCAATCATGTTAGTGACTATAATTCTGATTATCCCTCTCTTCTTTTAATTGAACTCTTTACTTATCGCTTACTCTCAAAAACCTGAATGTGGTTCCCAGAGATCGTGTCAGAGGGTCGATCAGATTATTTCTATTCAAACGTTCTGAAACGATACTCTCGAATGATGATCAGTGACTCATACTATAAGGCATGCCTTCTAGCATGTCTCTACTACCAATTTAACTTAAGATTCCACTGGATGACCTAGTCTAAACAAAAAATCCTCTCATTGTCATGTATGATTTCACTACATTTAAATATGTTAACTTCTACGTTCTACTCAAGGATTCACTACGAACTGCGAAATATCTGCTGCTTAGATACCACCATATCAGAAGCTTTCAACCTAGCACTAATTTTTTCCGAATTGTTTATTTGGTCAACTTCAGACATTTTTATATCAACATCAAATCTATTTGAAGATCGAAACATTGAAAGCCATTTTTCAACGGTTATTTTTGTAAATACTTTGATGAGGTCTATTCTAATCTTACCCGCTCCCATTTATGATCTGTTTTTATCCACATGTCAATAATAATCAAATCGTCTCTCCTATCAATAGTCGGTGCTCCTTTTACCTTTCTTCTGCCCCAGCTCTAGTTTCTTTTGTCTTAATTATTATTTTCTTTTTCGATTATTCTTTATGCAGAAGAAAATCATTTAATACTACTGAAGATATTACAATGCTTAAGTGTAATTTTGCAGCACATTTATGTCATTACTTCATGTTGTTTTCATAATTAATTATATAATACACAAGACTTAGAGTAATCTTAAATATTTTTTACCCTGTTTTTGTAGTTGTACTTGGCATAGTTTACTGCATTCTCTACAGTTGTAAATGAATAATACCACTAATTCTATTTAGGTAAAAAATCTCTCAAATATACAGAAATTGTATTTTTTGTGTTGAATTCAGAATTATTATTGGATGGCTTAAATCAAATTTTATGTGTCAGAATTATACACGTCTCGTTAATTAAAATAATTCTTGCAAAAGTAGCTTTGAATCTTCTGCAATTGCACTTAAAACACAGCAGAACAAAAGTGGAACTCCTGTGTATTCCGTCTACTTGCTAAACAAGCAAAATATTCAATTGCTTAAACATACAAATAAGCTCTTTTTATGTAACGTATGAAGAATTTTTTTACTGCAAAATTTTTCGCGAATGCAGCATAATTTTGATTGGCCAAAGAAAACCCATATATATATATATATAT
>CABFPE010000114.1:807404-838484 GCA_900660155.1 Hofstenia miamia | reverse complement strand
TAAATAATTGCAAATTATTGGTAATTTTTCTTCTTCTAAAGTATTCAATAGATTAATCGATTTCCATTTATTGTAATAATTGCAATATAAATTAATTATTGCTTACCCTTGCAGGTAGATTTGAAGCATTGCTTAATATATATGTACTATGTTATCATATCAGCAGACATTTCATGAGGAATGGAAGCATCTGTTCTCTGTTGAGGGGGGGAAACGTTCCCCCCCCCCTCTGGGTGCGCCTCTGCTGGTTGCATTATCTTTCTTGACATTTCTAAAGCTTTCAATCGGCTCTCTCATTATATTCTTCTTGACAAATTAAAATTATTTCACTTTGTTGCTGAGTTCATCGAACTCTTCCAGTCTTACCTGTCAAATCTTCTCTAGTATATCAAAATCAACTCGTCTAATTCTTCTCCTACTCTTGTCGCTAATGGTGCTCCTCAAGGTTCTGTGTTTGCTGTTCTCTCCTTCCTCCTCGCTATTAACGAACACCCTCATTCTGTCCTCAGCTAATCCTGTCTACTGTATGTTGATGACACTGCGATTTTCAACTTTTCTTTTGCTTCCAATATTACCACTGATCTTTAGCTTTTGGCTTCTTGGTCTTCCATTAACCATCTTGATTTTAGCCCGACCAAGATATGTGGTATTTCCTTTTCGGTATCTCCCTCTTCTGATCTTCCCCTCGCTGTGA
Organism: Hofstenia miamia; assembly: GCA_900660155.1. NCBI lineage: Eukaryota > Metazoa > Xenacoelomorpha > Acoela > Hofsteniidae > Hofstenia > Hofstenia miamia. The sequence continues at coordinate 837,790 of CABFPE010000114.1, read as the reverse complement.
ACTTTTCACTTCATCAATTTGCTGCAGACTTGAATGGGTCTTGTCATGAGTCCTTGCGTCTACGCAAAGCTTACTCTTCACTCTTTGCCCTCTTTCGCAATGTTTTCTTTAATTCCACGGCTGCTTTGTTCAAGTCCATTCCTTGTGTCATTCTTCGCTACGCTTCTCCCTGTTGGTGGTTTTCTTGTTCCTTGTGCCACTCTATAGAACGCTTCCGGAAGCGCGCTTTCAAATGGATCTCTCCCTTCCCATACAAAGACGCGCTTCTCAAATTCTCCACTCTCACACTGTTACTCTACTTCTATGTCTGTGATCTCCTCCTGTTCAATCGCTTGCTCACTCGCAAATTGGACCTTGTTCCTTTTATTTCACTAAGTTCTATAATTCCCGCTCCACTAGCTCTGATGAAGTTGTCACTTTCTCCATTCGTCGTCCAAAGAAGCACTCTTCACTTGTTTTTCAAAAGTGCTTTTTTGCTGTTAATTACATCTTGACTCTCAACCCTCTAACAGCCATTCATTTCTTTTCCCCGCCGCTGAGCTTGAAGAAATCTTTGATGTCTTTCCTCCAACTTCATCTACATTTCCATCTGCTCCTACTTTATTTCCTGTGTCTGTCCTGGCTGCAGTAAAACTTGACTTGTTTTTATATTTTTGTAGTGTCTGCCTTCAGCAGTAATTAAAGTCATTCATTATTATTACATGTATTATATATATACCGGTATATATATATATATATATATAATATATATATATATAGTATTATAAGGGAATTCCCGGTATATTGGGACTTAAAAATTTAAGAATTGCAGTCATAGGATTGCAGAAAATGTCAGATATTGTAAACCCTATTTTCAAGGTTGTTAGGCCTCCATTTATTAGTCAAACATCATATTTCTATTCTCTGTTATCAATTGAAATATGATATAATCAATGCTGCAGTAGGTTGTAAAATTCAAGTAAGAAGAACAGAAATTTTTTAGCTTCTCAAAAAGCCTTACAAAAAAATTTAAATGGTTAAATTTGACCCGGAAAATGATGTCGAATAATGTTCAGGGTTATTGTTGCACACTAGTCGCTGTCACTTTCAGAATTTATGTAATGTCCTATTGTTCAATTACATATTCGTTGCAATAGTTTAAATGCATTTTTTATTTGTTGCAACAGTTTTAATGAATTATTTATTTCTTGAAACAGTTTCAACTAATTTTTGTTGATTGCAAAAGGCTTAATGAGATATAAATTTGTGGAAATATTTTCAATGAATGATGTTTGTATGTATTTGTTGCAATAGCGTAAATGAATTATATATTTGTTGCAACAGTTCCAATGCATTATTTATATCGTGATACAATTTCACTGACTTATTTACTTGTTGCAACAGTTTCAATGAATATTTTATTTGTTTCAACAGTTTTAATGAAATATTTATTTTTTGTACCTGTTTCACTGAATTATTTTTTTTGTTGCAACAGTTTCAAAAATTTTTTTATTTGATCCACAACTTCCCTGGGGGTATTTTTTCTTCGTTTCCCTTTGTTCCTTCGAAAGTTAAAATTGATTTGGCATGGATCAATGACACAAAGCTAAGCCCCGTTGTTTGCAAATATATACTCCATAAACCACATGCATTTGAGCTTAAGCCAAAAAAAGAAATTATTCGACTCACTTTTGGAGTTAAAAGATAACACTTTCAGGGAATTTCAATGTAACATAAATAAAGGGTTTTTGAGCGATGTTTTAAAATATACATGAAATCGAGCATGATTTTTGCTTCGTGTAGTTGCAATTAAGTTGTCAGTAACGATTTTAATTGAATAACGTTCAAAAATCACCTACTTAATTGTAAGCTAATTTCTAACATTGGATTTTGAAAAGGTAATGGTAATTATCAAGTTAATTGTTTGATAACCGGATACTAAGGACAACTATTATTGATGAATTCAGATATCAAATTTATAATACAATGACTTAGTTACAATACATTCTGCTAAATGCCTCCGACAATTGCAGTCTTGCTGTACATGCTAGCATGCATTTCAATATCACATAATTTTCCCGTTGATGATTTCTACCTTTTTTCTATTCCTAGTAATGATCGAGACCAAAACATCAAATATTATACGATTACAAGTATGGCTACAAAGTCAATTTCAGAGTTTCTGAAATCAATTGAAGTTACGTACAATGTAACAAGTCAATCATGTATAGAATCTTACGAAATTAAAAAGAAACTGGAAGACTTGATTAAGGATCCAAGTTCATCGTCTGTTCCCATTGAGATTTATGAAAACATTGATGGCAACTCGCTGAAGGCCGCAAAGCTTATTAACGAGTATTTGAATCGTATTAAAATTATAATTTCTGAGGGATCGTATGAATTGGCACGCATTATGCTCGGTGTGGCGATTAGAGCAATTTTTTCCTTTTATTCTCACTCAACATTTATTGAGCTACGAATGTTTCACAATGAGCTTAGAAGTCTTTCACTGTCTACTGGCACTCTTTTGCAGTATATTGCAACCGATGACAATGGCACTCAATTTTGCAGTGAGCAGTGTACACAAAATGATTGCTATAATAATGTACATACGGCAATCCCCATCATTTCATCAGGCTACAACACCACTACATCCAGAAATTGTCCACTTGGAGGCAACCAGCTTTTCTTCCCAAGCTCCTATGGAATAAACAAAGACACTCCGTTCTCGTTGCTTTCTCCTCACCACAATTTGCATAGAGAAGCAGCAGAAGCGTCTCTATTGGATGTTGAGAACTATCTTACATCACTACTCCAATCCTTAATATTTGACGGAGAAAAGGACAGAGTCTTTGATTTACTGGGTATCAATGCATGTAGAAAAAGCTTAGTAGTAGTGATTGATATATCTGGAAGCATGACTGAAGAAATACGCGCTGTAATGCAAATTGTAGCTTCTATGATTGATTCATCAGAAGAAAATGATATCATTTTAGAAAAATACGTTAATAGCTATTACGATGTATTACACACTACCAACGCAACAAAGGCTAAACTTTTTTTGACAACAAACACTTGGGGTGGAACCGAAAAGCATTATACAGCCTTGTGCAAAGTTATTGATTTGGCAAGAGCGGGAAGTACAATCTATCACTTCACTGATGAGCCAGGTGATGATCCAGAAAATGCAGATAAGGTTTTATTGAAAATGATTGCTAAAGAATTGAAATATGCACTTTTTTGGACAGGTAATGCTTCCATCTTTTCATATCAAGGCGGAAATAAACGATCAACTACAAACCAAAAACTCAATGACCTATTGATGCTCTCGATTAAAACTGGTGGTGAGATAGTTGTCACCAATGACAATAATGTTGAACAATCTGTGAGAAAAATTCTACATGAATTTTCAACTAACCTAGTAAAATTGGTATCGTTTGTAGCACGCAATTTTACAGAAACTAAAATCATTCTCAATGATGCCAAAATTCAGAATCTATTTTGTACATTTGCTCTAAATGGAATTAAGATTGACATCGATTCAGTATTTCCATGGATCTCAGGAAACAATGATACCCTTGTGGAGGTAGTCACTGATACCACAACTGATGCATTCGTAATTTTTCACAATATCACACCCGGTGAATATGAAATGAAGATGTCTTCACAAATTACTTCTTTTAAAATTCAAGGCAACAGCGATTGCTTTTTTCAATTTGAATTTCAAGAAAGGCAAGGATTGCAGTTAAAGAAAATTTATGGAAAGGGCGAGCTCATTCAGAATATGACTCTTTATCTTAAGACTCAAGTGGTTGGGCTCTTGAGTGGAGAAGTTCATCAATACATCTTCCTTTCCTTTAGAGACCTAGAAGGTAACTACATTTCCAAATACATCCCAAACCAAATAAACGATGTAGCATATACATTAGTTACTATACCCACCATGGAATTTGTTATTTATATTGAAAGCTCAATTTCAAATGGCAATTTAGTAAGTAAGCTGCAACGCCAATCCAATGCTGTGTATATTCCCAAGTCATTTTCAATTTCTACAAACTTTGATGCCTCTATTCAATTTACTGAAGGAGATGAGTACATGTTCAATGTAACAGCTGAGAATCCTGTAGAAGACGTTGAATTTCACATAAGTCTTTTATCAAGTCAAAATTTCTCTTCTGAGCTTATCAACTTAACCCCGCAAGGGAATACTACCATTCCAGTTAGCAGTCGAGTAATTCAACAGCTAATTACATTTCGCATAGAAAAAGCACTCCAAAGCTTTTCAGCAACCATACTTATCCATGCGAAATCTGGCAGAGAAGAAGACATTAAGACCATAACCTTCTTTGTATACTCTAAACATGTTGATTTTCAATCCCCTGCTTGTAATATCACACAAAGTGAGGATCTCACAACCTTTTGTTCTGGGTATTTTACTCCGGGCATTTGCAAATCGCGAAGTATTAAAGTAAATGTTGAACTACAAGATGATGCAGGTTTAGGCTTCTTTGCAATTCAACAGAATGGGCTTCTTGGAAAGCAAAATAAAGAGATGGTAATCAATTCTGAAAGTAATTTTGATGTGAAGCAAGTCGACGTGGATTGTTGTTTTGAAAATACAAACTTTTATGTAACAGACAAGAGTGGTAACATTAAAATCTGTCCATCCATTACTCGCTTATCTTACAAATTACTGGATGTTGAGAAAAACCTTTTAACATTTGATGACTATTATCGATTGGAATTGACTATAAAAAAACTAACATTTGAAGCGACTGAAATTACTGTGGAATCGAAAAGCAATTCAAGTTTTTTGCTGGATGGTCAAACAAAGAGTGGCTTAAGTGCCTCACATAGTTTTCAGATGATGGAAGGTCTTTCTGAGAAGAACATTTCAATAACATCAGATATAAATTCAATTTCATTTCCAACAACAATTGAAATTTTGGTAAAAATCCGAAGTTCTTTCGACTCGTTTGGTGAAGCAATTGTAAAAGAAAGGCTTACTCTGCCTGGAAAGCAAGTATCAAATTGGAAACAATATCATAGTTTAGGCGAGTATATTGCACTTTTTATCGTCATCGTTTGTTTGGCAACAATAATTTTACTTCTATTTTTGAGACGCTATTTTTTCAATATTGATTAGCACAACACATTTTCTGTTATTAAATTGTTTGAAAATATAGTCACTTTGTTTGTAAGATATCAAAGATGCCAAAAAAATTTTCTTGACTCTATAAGTCGCAAACCATGAACTTCTATAAAACTAACTGGACTGGAGGAAATTAACATTTAGCCGCAAAATTTCACTGATTTCACTCAATCATTTGTTACCGTATTTTACGGCATATAAGACCCCATTTTTTGCAAAATTTTTACAGTCAATGTAAGGGGGTGGTCTTATATGATGTACATTAAAATAATCGAAGACTAAATTATTATTTTTCATGCGGCAATGAATTTATTTAAAGTCGATTTTCATTGGCTGAATAAATTTAATTTAACCCTTATTGGATAAACGTACTACAAAATGTAGTCATGTATGATTAAATTGTTCTCAATTAATAGTCACTTGAAGGGAATTTGTTGATATTACATTGAGAGAATCAAGAATTCGATAGTGATCCAACTTGTAGTCAGTTTATCAACATGTTGCATAATTTATCATGCACTGATAAGGGTTAAAATAGTGCGGATAATTCACATTTAGACTTAATTTCAGAATAAATTGCAACATCAAACATGGGAAATAGCCGCAAATCGTACACGAATTCTTTCAAATTGGAAGTTGTAGCGTTCCACTTGCGGGGAAACAATTTGACTATTACTTCCAAAAAATATGGCGTTTCAACAAAAATGATTCGTGATTGGAGAGATAACTTGGAAAATATAAAGGAGCAGCCAAGGAGCAAAAGAGCAAATCGGGGTCCAAAGTCAGGAAAATTTAACGATATTGAAAGGGAACTTTTTCAATGGATTCAAAATAAGCGGGATAGTGCGCTCATCGTTTCGCGTACTATGATCATGGCAGACGCTTTGAAAAAAGCAAGAAGCAAAAACATCCCAACATCAGAGTTTAATGCAAACCCTACTTGGTGTAGTAGATTTATGCGACGTTTTGGTTTAGTTTTGCGGGTGCGCACCCATATTGCACAACGAATGCCTGCTCAATTAACCGACAAGCTGTTGAGTTTTCAACAATTTGTCATAAAACTCAGAACAGCACATCCTTACAATTTGTGTAACATTGGAAACATGGACGAAACCCCAATGACTTTTGACTTACTGGGAACCAGAAATGTAAGTGTTCGTGGAGAGCGGACAATAAATATGAAAACCACGGGTAAAGAAAAATCGAATTTTCCAATTGCACTATCACAGCCGATGGTGCAAAACTCAAGCCTATGATAATTTTTAAAAGAGAAACCCTGCCAAAAGAAACATTCCCGGGTGGTGTTATTGTTCATGCTCAAAATAAGGGCTGGATGGATGAAAATGGTTTGCTTATATGGATTAAAGAGGTCTGGGCCAAGCGTCCTGGAGGTAGAAATAAAATAAAAAGCATTTTAGTTTGGGATCAATTTCGGGGTCATTTAACAGCCAAGGTCAAAAAGGCTTTAAAGGAGCAGAATACAATACCGGCTGTTATTCCAGGTGGGCTCACCTCCGTTTTACAGCTGCTTGATATTTCGGTAAACAAACCCTTCAAGGACAAGATGAGAGAGAATTGGATTTCCTGGATGTCTGATGGACCCCATTTGACAACACCTGCAGGAATTTGAAAAGGGCGACTTGTTCAACTGTTGCCAATTGGGTAAAAAACGCTTTTGATTCCATATCTGTGCAAATTGTCCAAAAATCATTTAAAAAGACGGGGATATCCAACAGTCTTGATGGTTCCGAAGACGATCATCTGTGGGAAGACGAAGATGAAAGCCAGCCACAACCCGAGAATGATTCTGATGATGACGTTGCCATGATTGATCCTTATGAAGACCAGCTTGACGATGCTGATGTGGATTTTATTCTGAACCACGAAGAGGAGAACCAAGAATTCGATAGTGATCCGGACTATTTAGGCTAAAAGCTAAAATTGTTTGAAAATTACTCTTGCTTTTATACAATTTGTAATTGACACAAGCAATAAACTTTTTGTTTTTTTCTATCTTTTGTTTTTCTTGGTTGCCAATAGTTGGGGGTGGTCTTATACGGCGTGCATAGAAAATTCCATCTTTTTTTGTTCCAAAGTAGGGGGGTGGTCTTATATGCTGTATGGTCTTATATGCCGTAAAATACGGTAATTCTGCTCTTCTATAAGTGGATTGAAGAGCAGAATTAATAAATGACAGTGAAATCGGCGAAAAAGTTGTTCCAGTCCAGTTAGTGTTATAGAAGTTAATGCTAAAAAAAATTAGATAGGGGTTGCCCACAATATTAATTTCTATTTTCAAAATAATATTAGGTTTTGCAATGAAATGTGAATTCTTGAAAGTATTTCTGCTAATACGAGAATAAGCATCTTTACATATAATTACTGATTCATATATATATATATATATATATATANAAGTTCATCAATACATCTTCCTTTCCTTTAGAGACCTAGAAGGTAACTACATTTCGAAATACATCCCAAACCAAGTAAACGATGTAGCATATACATTAGTTACTATACCCACCATGGAATTTGTTATTTATATTGAAAGCTCAATTTCAAATGGCAATTTNATATATATATATATATATATATATATATAAATACAGTATTTGTGCTCCAATTACGCTTTGTAATCAAGCTGTTTATTGTCAAATTGTGTTTAGCGCACTGAGTTTATATTAGGATCGGACTGGACATTCTGCCAATGGCGCAGGCGCCCCTAAGGAAGAAAACTATATTTAGTGTGTAATAATTGTCGAAATTTAACAAAAATTAAAAAAGTTAAAAATGATAATTCTTAAAATAGCTGTGTTAACATAGCGACATTTTAAAAACAATTGGTTTTTATGAAATTCTGTTCCCAAATTTGCGGTATTGCTTTTGTGAAATAGGGTGCTGTTAAAATACAGTTCTTCTTGAAACAACAGGTAGAAATTTTTTTTTGCTATCATAATTCTGACTACGAAGGACAACAGCAGAGACGAAAGTTGGAATCTTAGGGATGATTGTTATGTTTATAAGATTAACTGTTCCTTTAATGCATTGAGTCTTGTGTTTTAGATCTTGTTGAATGGATGCGTGAGTCAAGTGGATTAACAGTGACATTCTGGAACAAATATATTGAAAAAACTGATAAAACTTGGAAAAACACGTTGGTGCTCATTATTTAAAGCTATACCTAGAATTAAATCTGCTATGAGACAAAGAGCTATTATGTACTGCTTTGGGCTTTCGGGTAACTTAGTACACGTAACCAGAATATATTTGCGACCAAGTGGGCTAGTGAGCTCGCTGGCTACATGAAATGTTCATGGCTTCTGACTGCCATAGTTTTAGAAGACTGCAAGAAAAATTTGCCCTGGTTAAGGAAGATCTCCAAACAAACTGCTTAGACCTAAACCAAGCAATCAAACTTATTCAGATTGGGATGAATGTTGCTGAGAAGCAAGTAAATTTTGACCTCAAGTGTAAGATCTGATTCAAATGAGGAGTTGGATGCTTCATTGCAGGACAGTCTGTCAGAACAGCCTGCTAGAAGATGAAACACTTGTTTTGGTAAACTTGCAGATAAGTCGATAACAAATTATCATAGAGAAAAATACAGATTCCAATAATAGATTTCCCTGTAGTCTCACAAAGAGATTCAATAAAAACTTGCAATCATTTGCCGAAATTTACTATCTGAATCCGAGGAACTATCATAAATTAACTGACCTACACTTATTTTTCATGCAATATCTTACTTCATTTGCTGAAATTTTTTAAATAGAATCAAAGCAAGGACTGATTCATTTTGCAAAGCGAAATCACCATCTTGGAGAATCAATTTCAACTTTTGATAAGAATTAAAGTAATATATTTGCTAAAAATACAGTTAAACTACAAACTAAAAATAAAATATATTAATATAATAACTTTGTGTGTCAATGTATGTGGTGAGCTCAGTGTAGAAAATCAGTAAATGTGTTTAGCATGTGTGTGTCTCTGATTGTAATTTGTTGGTGTTAAAGTGCAATTTTTAATTTTTTTCTAAATTTTTTCTACTCTAATCTCATTTCCTAAATCATTCCAAATTTTAGATGAAAACTAGGATAGGAAATACTACTGTAAATTAATTTACAGTACTAGCCAAAAGTATGGGAAAACTTTCCAAATTTAGAAATTTTTGTATTTTACACTAAAAAACAATGTAGAAACAATATAATAGCACAATGTAGAAACAATATGATAACACCGTGTAGAAAGTAAATAGTTAATTCAGAAAAACTAACTAATATTTTGTATTTCCGCCATTATTGGCCAAACACACAGCAATGCGATTTGACATTGACTCGGCCAGCTTTCTACAATAATCATCAGTAATCTCTGTGCACCATACCACTTTATATTGCTCCTTCAGATCGTCGAGTGATGTGCATTGGCGCTTACTCATGCAGTTTTTGATGTGATGCCAGCAATTTTCTATGACGTTGAGGTCTGGGGAGTTTCCCGGACAGTTCTCAAGCAGCTGAAAGTCTTGTGATGCAATCCACTGTTTCACAACTTTGGCGCTGTTGCAAGGAGCACCATCTTGTTGCAGTACAGATGTTCCGCGAAGCTGCATAAACATGGGAACTTTCTCCTGAATTATTTTGAGGTAGGCCTTGACTGTGACTGTCTCGTTGTGAGGAACAAAATGCAGACCAGCACACCCATTCGCAGTTATAACACGCTAAATCATCACAGAAGGTGCTGAGCGGACAGTTTGTTGCGTGTAATGTGTGGTGAATCTTTGGTTTCTTGGTCGTTGAACGTGTGACAGGTATGATGTAAACTGGCAAATCTTGGATTCGTCACTAAACATTACTTAATGCCACATCTCAGGGGTATAGTGTTGGTATTGCCTGCAGAAGCGCAACCAGTCTCGAATATTCTTTGAAGACAATCAGGGTTTGGCTGTCGGTTTGGTATGATAGAAGGTCAAAGGTAGTATTCAATCGACGCCTAATGGTGTGGGTTGATACATTCTGCACTACCGCACCTAGATTTGCATTTTGCAGTTGCTGATAGCGAATAACACTTCTGGATACCGAAGATACTAACACGCCCATTCTAACAGCTATAGTGCGATAATTGTACCCCTCCACGTACAAGATATGAATTTGAGCACGCTTTGTTGGTGAAATTTCACTACCACGGACGCTATTTCAAACTATAATGATAGTGCTTTTTCAGTGAAAACGTATTGCGTGTAAATCTAAAGTTGTGTTAATTTGATTGGCTAAATGATTCTTTTGTAAACTGTAAGAAAATATTGGAAATTCCAGGAATTTTACGAAGTTTCCAGGAAATAGCATAAACACGCTTTAGACAGTTACTGTTCCCAAACTTTTGGCCAGTACTGTATGTGATCGTGGATTTAATTATAAGAATTATCAAGAAAAGAAATTGATTTTTGACGATATTTATGCTTAAATAGAATTGAAGCTGGATGGAATTGTAATTGATATTGCCGGGATAATATATTATACTTTTGTCTGTATTCACTAACATGATCATTCTAATGTGTAAAAATTAAATTGAAGAAATAAATAATTCATTGAAACTGTTGCAACAAATAAAAAATGCATTTTAACTATTGCAGCAAATATGTAATTCAGCATGAAATTTAGCCAGTTAAATTTTTTTGTACGGCTTTTTGAGAAGCTAAAAAATTGTTGCAATGGACAGACAATTCTGGTCTTTTCACTTTAGTTTACAACCTATTGCAGCATTGATCATATCATATTTCAACTGATAACAGAGAAAAGAAATATGATGTTTGACTAATAAATGGAGACCTAACATCCTTGAGATTAGGGTTCACAATCCCGGAAATTTTCTGCGATCCTATGACTGGAATTCTTAAATTTTTTAGTACCGATATCACGGAAATTCTCTTATAATACCATCACTGAGCGTTCAATATTTTACATATACATATATATATATATATATATATATATAAGGCCGTAGAGAAAGAGGGTTTCTGGGGATTCAAAACCCTGCCTTTTTAGAGAACCAAAAATAAGGAATAACAGAATTCTAAAACAAAAATAAAAAATAAGCATTAAGATTTCAAAAATTGATATAGAAAACAAAATTTTTTGGTATTAAATTTTGGAACATCTACAGATGTCTGCAGTGAGCATCAATGATAGCTTAATTCTGCTTGTTTTGTAAGACTCATATGTGTTTTGAAATGTGTCAGCACATATCTTGATTTCTTGCATGAGCAGCTACTCACATTAAGGTAACCACATAAGTTAATCAAAGTAAAATGTCAGATCGTCATATGTAAGTGATTCAGCAATATTGTTATTTAATTTAGACATTTATAGCTACTAAATTTTTGTTCGATTCCTATATCGCCTGAATCTTACAAGATGAAGAAAGAAGGAGTAGTTAAACATAGAATTTCTTTAGAAATGCTTTTTAAATTTCTAAGACTATTCTGTTCATTCCATAAATAAATATAATCTAGGGTAGCTCCCGTATAGAGCACGGACAAAGTTGTACAGGCACGGGCTTCTATAGTACGAGCATTGGCCGGGTATGCGGGCTCTGAACTTTGTTCAAAGGTATTAATTATTGAAACTATTTGTTTGAAGTAGATTAGGTCAATTGATGCATACGTATTTTGTATCTATCAATTTTATACATCTATTTACGGATATTTATTTCATGAAAAACTAGCCTTCGTGTAGATTTACAACAAAATTACACATAAAATATTACACTGAGCCACATAAAATAAACTTTATTATTGAAATTCAGAAAGTTTTTTTGCACTGTCAGTTTCTGATATTGCATTAATATGTAAATGGTGACTTAAGAATTATATGTTGTGAACTAACAACGCTCCATATTATTTGAATTGAATTAATGTAATTTATATATTTTGCAAGGTCATACATGAATTATAATGTACTATTATGATAAATAAAAATTCGCTTTCAGTAAATGAATAATCAGCAGAACATTAAAATAATTTTCATACTGTTTGATGTGTTGTCATTATTGTGATAAATTGGTAGACCTTCTTCTGGAAACGGGACTTAATGTACTTAATTTGGTTATTGAGGTAAACTAAATTGATAGGTGTTACGACTGTCAAGCTATTTTAGTTAAGAAACATTGAGCAACGGGCTTAGGATACGGACACGGACAAACCGACGGGCCTATTTTTATAGGTATGGGCTATGGACCCCAGAATATCATTGTTTGTTTTGCAACTGAAATGAAATGCTATATTTGTGAATCTTTGCACACATCAGAGGCTGCCGAATTTAGCATACGTCAAGTGCAAATTATATATAGCCAAAAGTTTCAAGTTGCTTTGCGCGTACTTAAAAACAGAATATACATATTTTTGCACTGTAATAGCTTCTAAGAACACCTGTAGCGAGGCCAATTTTATATAGAGTGCTTCCGCTCATTCCACCGATTTTTTACGGCTTTTTTTAAAGACAATGATGTGGAACAGATTTCTGCAAATGTACTTGTTAAGAGTTTATATATAACACTCACGAATTTGTATATGCATACATGAGGGAGATGCGACTTGTGATTCTTGAACATTATCACATTTTTCTTTATCTGTACCCGCAGTATATACTCGCTGGTAAGCTCGTACCCGCACAGCCCTAGGTTCACTTAACATAAAACTAACAAGCACTTTTCAAAAGCCTACATTTTACTGTAGGCCAATAAGCCATTCCCTTTTCTCTGGTTGGATATCATCACAATCAGTGGCGTAGCTTGGAATTTTATTGAATTGACGCCACTTGATATGAAATTTCCCAATAACAATATTTTATTTCAATGTAGTGTATTATTTTTCATTTTCTAACATAGACATTTCAGCAAAGCAGTACTCCATATTATATCTATGTTTTGACCAATTGAAAAATATTTTAAGTTAGGCGCAACGTTAATGACATAGAATGGGATCTTCCTCTTTATTGAAATCCTATTAAGCGTGTATGCATTATATAGAAGTATAATTTCACTAAAATATTAAGCAATATGAACAATTTCATTAAAATGAAGTTTTGCGATTTCTTACTTTTAGAATTTTTCTACTATTTGCTGTGGCCTGTTCGCAATACCTATGATAACTCTACCCAACTGACTGATTTTGATAACTTTATCAATTTAACAAAATTCGTTCTTAATCTTTGAAACTAGCTACTACCTTTTATAAGTTGAACTTCTGCCTTGAACATTAATAGTTAAGGGCTTGATATACATGTATATATAAATATAAACATTATTGCTAGATCGTAAGTAAGACATGAATTGGGAATGTTCAACATTATCTTTAAAAGTCCTCTAGAAGATGTGCAATTTATTATTATTGCCGTATTGAGGTCTCCAGTTACTATATTACTATAAATAAGGTGTTTTTGCCATCTTTTTGTAAACATCGAGTCTCCTTTAAATAATATATGATTGCAGCTTTACAACATCGTACACCTATTTACAGGGTGATCATAAAGTTCTTTTGGTATTTTTACATAGGGCCTACAATAAAAATTAAACGGGGCAAATAAAAAAAAGGAACTTAACATCTCTAAAGTTTTTTTAATATCATTAAACTTTAAAATATTACCACAACTTTATTCCCGAAGATTTACTATCTACCATATACATATATATATATATATATATATATATATATATATATATACTACTACTACTACTACTACTTGACTTCAATTCGCTTATAAAGCGCTACAAACTTAATTTACAAATAAAACAAAATTTTGGAAAATAAAAAAATACTTTACAAATATCACAATATTTCTATTTATGAAAGGATCTTACTTCTCTACAATTGCTGCAATTGCAAGATAGAAACCATGAGCAAGTATTGTTCAATTCACAATGATTAATAACATAATCTTCAAAGAATATACGAAGTTGTTTCTTTACAATGCTAGGACGATCATAAATGTTGATATTAGAATTGACTGATACGTAATTAGTCAAGTAAGTAATACGATCCCAATAATTGCTATGAAATGTAACCAATTTGCATTTAGGAATTTTGAACATATTCCGTTTTTCTCTTGATGAAGTATTTTTTACACTAACAAATTCAGTATGATCTATTTTGTATAATCTATTTAGTACTTTATTGAAAAATATCAAATCATACAATTGAAATAGAAGAGCAATCGTAAGTATATTAAGGTGCAACAAATTTTCATAAGATATTTGAATTTAAACACCAATGTAAGCATTTCCTTTGATATCTTTCAAGTTTTTCAAAGTGATGTCTATTTGGCCACCAACATTGTGATCCATAAGTTATAACAGATAATATGCAACTCTTAAATAACTTAGTTTTAATAAATATAGGTGTTATATATGGTACATTTCTTAGATGAAATAATACGTTATTTGCTTTGTTTAGAACTTTGGCATAATGTTGGTTCCATTTTAAATCTGATGAGATATTTACGCCCAAATCATTGACGGATTCAACTATTTGAAGATTATATGCCATATGTTTTGAAGAAAGCATATCTCTGCATTTAGTTTTTCCGAAACATATAATCTTAGATTTAGATGTATTGAATTGTATTTCATTTCTCCGTCCCCATTTCATAACCGAATCAATTGTATTTTTAATAATAAATTCAGTAGGGGATTCTACTAAAAGTTTGCTGTCATCAGCGAAAAGCCAAATATTTGAATTTGTACTAGAACAGAAATCATTAATGAATAGAACAAATAAAAGTGGTCCAAGAACACTTCCTTGAGGTACTCCACTCGTTATTTTTAAAGGCTGCGAAATACTTCCACAAATATTTGTGTGTTGGTAGCGACCTGTTAAATAAGATTTGAACAATTGCATAAACTTATTATCAAATCCAAATTTAGATAGCTTATCCAGTAAAAGATGGTGCGGAACCGTGTCAAATGCTTTACTAATGTCAAAGTAAATGCCACAACATGAAGCACCAACATCAATACATTTATAAACTTTATCTAAATAACATAACAAATTCGTAATCGTAGAAGATCCACTTTGGAATCCATGCTGAAATTTAGATAATTTGTTTTTAATAAAAGGATAAATAAAATCAAATAAAAGTCTTTTAAATATAAGGGAAATACGTGGAAGAATACTAATTGGTCTGTAATTTCTAAATATTGGAACATAAACGCAGATTTGCAGAACGTCGGATAGTCTAAGCTAGATAATATGCCGTTGAATATTATACATAAATGTTTGGAAATAACCGGTAATGTATTTTTAATAAAAATAGTTGGAATATTATAGCATGAAAGGGCAGACGAATTAGATTGATTTTTAATTATCTTTATTTCTTTTGAAGGATATATTTGAAAGTCTTCAAGATGAAATTCACTATCATTATTATATATATTTTGGCCTTCGCTAAACTTAGAATAAACTGTGTTAAAGTATCTATTGAACAATTCAGCCTTTTCAACATTTGTATTTGCCTGTTCATTATTCCAATAAATACAGTTTGGTTAAAAAGAGAATTGTTTAATGATCTTAAATACTTAAACACTTTGTTTTGAGAACCGTCTTGAAAAGAATTCATGTTTACAATTTTGTCAAGAGACACTGAATCTTGAAAATTTGTAAAATGAATTTCAAGCTTCTTTTTATAAGTTGTTGACGTGTGTGATTTTATTCTTCTCTTGAATGTATTAAGTTTGTTTAGTAAATGAACAGTGTGCGATGAATAAAATGATGGTAGTAAGCATCCTTTCTGTCTTTTCTTTGGGATTATGTAGTTTATTATTTCATATAAATTATAGTACCAAAATTCAATTAAAGCATTAATGTCAACAAATGAACTTAGTAAATTAATATCTAACTTCTGCATTTCTTCAATAATCAAAGTATAATTGGCATTTGCAAATGAATAGATGAAATTATTATTAAACGATGTCCCGGTTTCATTGTAGAAGCATTTGATTTTGAAAAGGGGAAATGATGTTTTGAAATTCTATGATCTGAATTTTTTATAATGCAATCAAGAGAATTGTGATTGCCGTCAGTTGTAAAAACCAAATCCAAAATATTTCCCGATACAAAAGTAGGAGTATTTACTATTTGATTAACATTAAGTTCAATAAATATATCTAAATATTTATTTTCATAAAGGCTACTAGAAGAAAAACTGTTCTAATCCACTCCTGGTAAATTAAAATCACCCACTACGTAAATTTCATTATTTACATATCCATTAATAGACAGGTAGATTTCGAACAATCATTTGAAATAATTTAAGCAGTTTTTAAATCATTTAGAGAAACAACATACAAGCTTCCTTTTTGAGGTAGATATAAACTTAGTAATAATATACACAATCTGCGTTTGAAATTATGATTCCACAAATAAAATAATATTTTTCTTCATTAGACAATGAATAGATTATTGGTACATCAAATTTTCGATTTATAGCAATTAATACTCCTCCATGAGGACCTGAAGTTCTATCAGTACTACTATCAACATAATAGTTTGAAAAAGGAAATAACTCCATATTGGTTATGTGAAAATCTAACCAAGTTTCTGTAATACAAAAAATATGAGGCTCATAAAAATTCAACAAATTATTAACATCAATTCTTTTTAATATATTACGTAAGCTCTCAACATTGCCAAGTAATACTTTAATTTCTTGATTGTTCCAGCAGTGTAGTCACAATTGATTTATTTTGCTACATGTATATTGTACGCTTTGAGTAGTTGTCATTAGTTTGATTATTAAAGTAAAGTTTTAAATGTCGAACCTTTAAGGCATTCTTAGGTATGCTTAAAATTGAAAGCTCATACCTGTATTTCAGAAGACTTTGTTCTATTTTCATTTCTTCAAATGATACATCATTTTTTTAAAAATATCCAGTACCTTTTAGTTTACTACAAGCTGCTAGTGCTTTCCGACGATCCCAGGAATTCTTAAAGTTAATTACTATTGGTCTTGGCTTAGAAAGAGTACTATTATATTTGCCACGTCTATAAACATCTCCAAGTTTGCAATCATCTCCAGTAATATTATTAATAATTTTCTTCACATTTTCAAAGTCAGAGTTGATGCGATCAATCGTGGCGTTATGGGAAGGCTCTGGCATTCCAGTAAGAATGAGTACATTCAGATTTACATCTTTATTCTGTGCTGATATAGAATTCATATTTGTAGCTGTGTACCATTTTTGAAATTCCGTAAAGCCTTTATATAATTTTGATAAATCCGAATTATATATTTCAAGCTTTTCAGAAATTGCATTATTTTTTCTTGCATATTATTTTTATGGTGTATATGAAGATCATTTTGCGATGAAATTACATTATATATATATATATATATATTATAAAATTAATAATCTTTTAGGCGAAAACTCCCGTGCTACCAATTTCATGGTAGTTCTGCTACCAAAATTCTGCTTAATTTTTGTTTACAACTATTTATTAATTGTTAAAAATTAGGGCAAACATGTATGCATTAGTATCAATAAAACCTTTGATTTGGCTAAAATTGGTTGCTTTCATATTTATTCTTATTCAATTACTGATATTTTGATCTCAAGCTAAACTAGTTATTCTATCAAGGAAGAGCTGTTGGTCCATCTGAGGGATGTCAAGTGTTTGTTGCTTGCAATACCCTTCAACTCTTTCATTATCTAATTTGAAGGCATTCATTCTCATATTACTTTTCTCTACTTTAATTTAATGACTGCTAGACATGGCGCTGGTGAAAGTTAAATTATGTGTAAGCTAAACTCTCTCAGGTTACAATTGAGAAATTTTTTATTTGTGTGTTCAAAGCTTAGGTACACTATCTCCCAGCTGATCAGTGTTATTACTCATTTGCTAATTCAATTACATAGTTTTCTTTGCATAATTCCCTCTTGGTGCTTGCAAACAGTTGTTATATATGCATTGTACACTAGATGTTACTTGTATTGTGCTAATATTCTAACACTAAACCCATCGATGCTACTTTGTGACCCAAGAACGTCAAAAGAACATGGAACTGAAAATGGTTTTTACTTTTTCTTTCTTTATTTCTTTATTGATTCATTTGGTAAGCAAAGAACTTCACCTAAAGTGGGCCACGGGTGGGCCCCATCTACTCTCTCGGTGGGAAAACCGTGAAAATGTTTACTGGGATATTACAAAGAATGCTATTGCCTGTTTTTAACATGGAAGAATTGTATCATTATCCAAGAACACCACGAAAAATATCCAGATGTACTTCCACTCTTCCTGACTCTAAGAAAGTAATTAAAATGACAAATGAAAAAACCGAATGCACTTGAATCTAAATTCTATTAGAAACCCAACAGAGACAATTCAAAGAGAAATAACTGAATTACAAGATGAAATCACAGTTATAAAATCTGAAGCAAAATCACCTGATATCGCCCACATGGAAAAATTTCAATTTAATCCAGCAAGCACTCTGAAAAAACTGGCACACAAACCAGAAGAGCCAAGACAATCACCTATTAAAGTGGCAGCTCTAAAGAGCCAACACCCAAACAAGCCTTTGACACCAATATCAAGAAAAGAAAATCAATGCTCCCAGATGACCTAATGAGAACAGATCTAAAAATAAATTGACCACCTTCTTACTTCACAGGGAAAATCAGGACTACTGCTCAAATGCTCCTGGAATGGATCATGATCTTCAAGATATACGTTTCACAGCAAGGAGGCACAAAACAAAATGGTTGCACTCAACTGCCCCTTTTCTTAAAAGAAAAAGTGCTAAGCATTTATATGAATCTGGATGCCAAATCAAAAATTGATTTTAATAAGTTAGTAAAAGACCTGGGCTCATTATTTTAACAACAAAAACACCAGGAAACAATATAGTATGCAATAATACAGCTGCAAAATGCACAACAATGATATCACTGAATACATACTTAAAGTAAATAGATTATTACAATTGTCTGTTGAAGAAGGTTGATACTATAAATAGGACCTCTATTCTTACCTACATGCTGGAATGTCACCTCTATTTAGAAGATGCTTTGAAAATAAATATGAAATCAATTACTCTATCAATACTCTAATAAACAAGTGTGTCAATATCCAACGGAGTATGGAAAACAACCCCAAAATCCAAAAGGTGCTTGGATTCCAGAACACAGCTCCAATCTTCAACAAAAAGAAACCTACTGAAATAGAAAATTCAATCAAAATGAAACTGACAAACATGAAAAAGTGAGATGATAACAATGCAGCCAACAAGGATATCTCAAGCTGGACTGCAAAACAATCATATATGTCATAAGTGATGAAAATTTCTAAACCACTGAAGATGCAGAAGAAATTGCATATCAAAGCAACAAAGAAATTTTAAACTAACAAGGGCACTGACCCAAACAGCAATGAATAGTGTCTAATTATTAGTGACCTCTTAGAAAGAAACCTCATTCCATTAATAATAAACAGCATTATTATAAAGGCCACCATAAACACTGGAGCATCAATCACCTTAATGGCAGATACCTGTGCTACAGAAATTGGATGGACATGTGATAACATGGAGAAAGTAGAAACACATCTCATTAATATTTCTGGCAACATAAAAGGCACCAGCCAAAAAGGGCTGATTTCAATATAACACATCAAATTCCAACCTGCTATCTG
The DNA here is from genome assembly GCA_900660155.1 of Hofstenia miamia. Lineage (NCBI taxonomy): Eukaryota > Metazoa > Xenacoelomorpha > Acoela > Hofsteniidae > Hofstenia > Hofstenia miamia. Next base: position 817,982 of record CABFPE010000114.1, on the reverse strand, counting down.
TATAGTTGACACTCATAGCCAATCACTTCCATATGAGATGATACTTTGTCAAGACTTTCTCTATGAAAATAACTTTGTGATATATTACTCATCCAGAACCTTAACCATCAAAGAAGACTACAATGTAAAAATATCATTACAAACAGCAAACAGCATCATCCAAGTTTTCCTTACTAGAACAACTGTGAGTGGAACCACACCATTGGAAGCTGGTAAAAATAATGACAAAAACATCAACCAATGGTGACTTCATTATTTCAAACCAGTATGGAATTAATTTGAAGAAAATCATACTATTAAACAATATCTCAACACATAAGGAATGGCATTAGAGTCACTGCCATATTAAAGAAGAGCAATAAATATGTCTCAGTAAAACCAAACCAAATTACAATCATCAGCATACCTATTGAGAAATTTGTCATGAAATCCAAATCATTTCTATCTTTTGAACTATCAAAAGTCCACCAAGATCACACAGTAAATGGTCCAAAAATGTCAAGAGAAACACATCCTCACCTAAATGAAAATCAAATTCTGAAAATCAACAAAGTAGTCACCAAAAATGAAGCAATCCCCAACAATGAAGAAATCAGCATTGGCAAAGTGATAGGCATAAAACACCAAATTAACACTGCATCAGACAAACCAATTTGGTAACATTGTCACAGAGTGCCTCAGCACCCCCAAGACAAATACACAAGAACAATCAGTGAACTATTTAACAATGGCATAATCAGAAAAACTTCTTCCACAGTGTTTATAAAATAAGGAGATAAACACATTTCTGCATTGGCTTCAGAATGCTTAACAACATAATTAAAAAAGATGCCTAATCTCTGCCTCTAATTGATAACATTCTTTTTGGCACTGCCAAATACCAATTCTTTTCCACAGTGGACCTCTGCAAGTTAACATGAGAGAATTGGACATCGAAAAAACTGCTTTCATTATGCTCACGGACTCAACCCAAAACTACATCAAAAACTGATGCAATCACAATATCTCCATGAAGAATATGTCATTACACACATACCTTTCCAGTCACTTTCCAGAGTACTCATTCAGTCTAATTAGTATAAATGCAGAAGCAACTGATTCAACCAGAAGATATCTCCTCTACAAGACTATTGATTTAACTATGAAAACTCTATCACAACTCAAAGAAGAAGAAGACTTACTCAACAAAGCTTTGTTTTCAAAAGATATGATTTTGTCAATTAACTGCTCTTTTGTGAGGAAGTCATATTGTGATTGTGGGATTTGATTAGACTGTTCAGTAGTTGACATTTTTCTTTTATGTGAAGGGAAAGAGACTTGAGGGCACTGATTGACTAGCATCTTAACTGTAAAAAAATTTCATAAATCAATGGCACCGGCGATGGTAGTTTTTCACTGATTCCAATTATACTGAGGTCAATCTTCTTCTCCATTAGGGTACTGCTTCATTCTGTAGGCTATTTCAGTGTTCCTCTGACAGTGCCATTGTTAATTATTAACATACTTGTACTTGGGTCTCTGCAGTGGTCGCCATGTAGCATTGGCATGAAATTTGCATTTGTTATATTTCCCTATCTAATGAGGGGTTTGTGGTGAGCAAGGATTCGCCATTGCTGCAGTAAATAACTAACTCCCTATCATTTAACCTGTTCCTAGATAAAAGTAGAAGGTTTCAGGAAATCAAGAGAGGGAAGAGTGGCCATACTTCGCCGACCTGAAACAAGAAAACTTTAGAAAGAGTCATTTCAGACTAGAGCCTTAAAGAGAAAGAGGGAGAGAAGCCCTAATTCTTGGGTGGAGAGCAATGGAACCTTAGTGCTAAGTAAAAACCTAAACTCAGTGCATTCCTCAAATCATGCAATTTAGGTGGTAATGTTAGTAACAAAAGCCCTATCTGTACACCTATCCCTAATTTAATGGGTATGCTCGAAATTCTGTACCACTTCTAGGTACCCCTTTAACTGATATGCGACACTTTTAGAAAGACATAATTTAAATAAAAGTAAATTCTAAATAAAACGTATGCTAAGATTTACTTTTTAGTAAACAAAATGAATATTCATATACATTTATATTTGAACAAAACCGGTAAATTTAAACAACGACTTACGACTTACCTTTGCTAATATGAATAAATAAATAAATAACAGTTAGTCTGCAATGGTCAGAAATTACTGCGTAAAATTATCAGAAATATTTAAACTGAAATTAGCAAATACGAATAAATGCATTTATGACACATTAACATCACATTCTTGTCCTCATTTATTGTAAATTACAGTGGCTTACGCAAGGTTGACATGATAGAATTCCCCTCATCAGGTTCTTAAAATTGATTATTGTTGGTTAAATAAAAAAAATTCCGTAAAATATTTAAGAAATATTTGGTTACTAACATGGTCATGACTAAAATCTCCCAATGTTAGAATACATGCTTAAGCTTTTGGTCAATTATATAGTATTATTTTGTATAACATTTCAATAATTTTGTGAAAATATGGAATAACTTCTATAGTCATATATCATTGAGTTCCCCTACCCAGTGGCGTACAGTCTGGGTCAGTTGGGTAAACAGTGCGGACCCAATGATCTAAGTGAAGAATAAGAAAAACTTCTTTAAGTGTATTAATAGAATTACCCTATTGTGTTGGAGCAACAATAGCATATATACATATATATGTATATATATAAAATATATATATATATATATATATTCGCGCAACGTACTATGTAAAATACATTTTGAACACTACTTAGCGAGAATTTTTCTATTTACCATTTTACTTACCTCGAATTTTGTGATTGGCGAAACAAGTAACAGATCAGCTTGTAAAAGTTTTTAGTAAAGCTATTTAGGATGCCTTAAATAGGCCTAGACAATTTTCGAAATTTTTTACATGCATGGAAAAATTAAAAATTTTTTTGTATTTGTGTATTATATTTTAAAAAATATTTATATTTCACGCTAAGTATGAAAGTACTGCAATGGTGTTTTTCTATAAAACCCTTCACTAAAACGGCTAAATAACGCATGGTAAACAATATCGTAATGCAATTTATCAATATAATGAATTACATTACACTTCTTACACTTGGCATAGTTCTGCAATGAGTGAATTATCTTTTCCTAAATAATTGATGATCTTATATGAGGTCTATGTTGTTGACATTCAAATTAAAATTATTCCAAGTTTGTACAGAATCTGAGGCAGGTTCGTAATTTGCAATCGACTACAACTTTATCAATGTTGTCAAACAAAAAATTTATTGCCATTGTAGCATAATCCTACTAAATCGATTTGATCACTTTGCAATAAAGGAAAAGAAAATAAAAATTACATAAAACTTTAATTAGAAACTCATATCAATTTATGATTTTGCTAAATTGTAAAAGCAATTATCAGTCGCAATGAATTTGACAAAACGCATGTGGACATTATGCTCCGCATTAATTTTAGCTAGCAACATAAATCAAGCAGAAATTAACCCTTTAGTGGTTTATTCTTTGCTTTGTGGTTTTATTTATTATATTTAAAAGCATAGCTAAGCATTTGTTGTGTGTGACTATTGAGGGCTGTTTGCGAGGGATTGTTATTAGATGTCAGCCTCGATAATTGCATGCAAATAAGTTATGGCTAGGAATAGGAATGTTCCTCCTATTGCTTAGCTAGCTACTGCTCAATCGCATTACATGTAGTAACAAGTACGTGAAAGACTTATAGCCACCATAGGCACGTTGATTACTAATACTATTTCAGATCCAAATTGTTTGACTCATAAGAGACTGAAACGAGACCGTATTAATTATATTGTATCTATATGTAGGTTACAAGCTGCCATAGTTTATAGTTATCTTTTTATTTTGTCCGCAGCTAGTGCTGTGTTCTTTTTACATGTCAGCCATTATTGTAAATATATTTGAATTAAATGTAGGAAGCTGCTCTATTTTTATATTAGCGATTTTTAACTTGTGCAATAGCAGCTAGTGTCAGATTGCAATATGTTAGCTTTTTCATACATTAAAGTAACACATATCAAGAATGAGAATTAAGTCGATTAGTGACTGGCATTTACTACACTGTAAGTAAGGCACACATAAGAAAACTCTTTCATTGAGATTGAGCTGAGTTGCTTCCAATGGAATGATGACGTGGATAAATGGAATGGAACAAACTGTTGATGAACTGCGAACTGTCTTTGTGATACAGCTTTGGGCAAGTGTGCCCATCACATTCTCTCTTGTTATTACTTTCGAAGATGTTACCTAAATAGTAGTGGTGAATTTTAACACTAGCTTTGGAGTATTAATTAAGCTAATGCGATAGTTATACAATTGAGAAAGAATGTACACATTACCCCATGAGTTAGAATCTGTATTTTGTCATATCTAAATTATACTACGTTATTGTGCACATCCTTCGCCTGGGTGATGATGTTACACTATTTAAATTCTGAAAGGCCACAATTGGAGAAACAACAAAAACATATTGAATATTATTTGGTTTAAAGAAGTCTGATGATATATTGCTATTTTTCATATAATATTATACGAATGTAATACGAATAATTCTATAATATGAAATATACGATTTGTGCTATTAATACGAACGTAATAAGATAGATAATTAGACTATTCATATTACGTTTATTGCGTTTAAGTATGATCGTACTACGATTATTACGTTTAAGTATGATCGTACTACGATTATTACGTTTGTTTAACATGGGATATGCCAAAGCTGTTGGTAGGGAATTTCAAAATTACAAAATGGATCAGTTCTCAAAGGTAAAACAACAAAACAAAATGTTGTTTCAAGCCTTGAAAATGAAATGCTAAATAGATTAAACAATCATGATGACTATACATTCTTTGAGATGGCAATGAATGTTTTGTGTTGCAATGTCGAGTAAATACTAGACCTCTACCAATCCTAAATTTAACTTTTAAGGAATATAGAACTTTAAAAAACTCTCAATCATCAGTGATAACTTGTAACAGCAAGACAGGCAACAAATATGTCGCTATGGTTAGAATTAAACGTGACGTGCGACCATTCATATATCAAATGATTGACAAGTACACATAAACATTTTGATTTAAACCAAAATATGTATTTTGTAGTAGAAAAATGAGAGCCAGTATAACATTAAAAAGTATGTTGGAGATATTATAAGCTATTATTATCCGAATGAATTTCAAAATTATTCACGCCTACGAGTATCCGTAAGATGTGGGATAAAATTTTTTCATTGAATTAGGAAAATATTTCAACTGAAAAAAAAGCGCATTTAGAACAAACAGCACATAGTGCTAATATGGCCAAAGTTAATTCTGTTGTTCCTTGTTCGCAATTAGAGAGAATGCGTGTACTGGATTACTACAGTGATCAATTGCATCGAAAAAATCATCCTTCTTCCAGTAAAACAATAAATCAAAAGAAGTGCTTTTCGACAACATATAATATATTTTCTGGTTTGTGTATTCCAGATTATTAAAAATAAGTAGAAAACTAAATGAGATATAATAAGTATTTTTGCCATAAATAACGCGATTATAAATTTCACAATTTATATTTAGCGCAAAATTATTCTTAACGCAATTAGAAATATTGAAAATACATAGGGAAAATATGGGTTTTTAAAACTTAACGCAAATATATGCATATATATATATATATATATATATATACTATAAAACTTCTATAATATTATTATTGACAATGATAGTGTTCGTGAGGAAGNCCGAGCCGAGCTTGAGCACAGTATTTGATATACAACGAGCCCAAGACGAGCCTATTTTAGGCAAAGCAAGTTTATAGTTATGCTTGTTAATTTGATTATGGAGATTTTTCTTATTTTTTGCAGTTAGTATGCCTTTCCTATAATCATATTTAAGAAATGTTTACTAAATTATAGGAAGAGCTATGTAAAAAATTCTTTGAGGACAATATTTTTAAAAAAATACCGAGCTAAAACGAGCCTCACTCAAAGATTTCAAGCCGAGCCGAGCCGAGCCGAACTTACACAAAATTTAAACGAGCCGAGCCGAGCTTGGAAATGTCGGCTCGTTGACAAGTCTAGTATTCAACTAAACCTGTTAATACAAATTTGTAATAAATGTTCATACCTAAATATAAATACATAAATTTTCTTGATTTATTTCAATTATATGAGCTTGTGCAAATTGTGTGTAGAATATTCGCTGTTTTCATATTCATCCTGTTTGAATGTAGGTCTACAACTGGATGACATTTATCATTCCTAATTTATTCTGGTTTAACCGTATTACCTTTCCAACAGAGAACAGATGATGCCAGTACATCTAATTAATAAACGAAGACAATAACATAAACACAAATTATATCTTTCAATTACTTTTGAATCCTCCAGCATAACGCATTCTACAACTGAGTGTGGAAATCTACTATAGCCTTATAGGGATGTATGAAGCAATTTCATACCCGGTTTGAAAACGTATTTCCCTCAATGTGTACTGATCATGAGCAGTACAATGTGAAATTTAATGAATCTGTTTTAATCCTAACCTGAATATTTTAACATTGCCTAGGATAATAAGCAATATTTTTCATATTTTTTCGGCCCGGGCCCGCTGTTCAACACTGAACCCGTCCGTAACAGAAGATACACAACGTTTGCCTTACTTCACGAAAAGAACTTGATTGTTTGCACAAAACTAAGAGCAACCAGGAAAACAGAAAGTATATGTCGATGACAATAAAATCCACCATCTCAAAACTAACAGGCCAATGGCGACAACATACTCCAATATGGGAAGTAACTTCTTAAATTAAATACCATCATAAATAAATTAAATCAAGTAACTTCTTAAATTAAATACCATCATAAATAAATTAAATCAAAAAAATGTCAAAGAGTCATAGTTTTAATGAGTTACTAATAATAAAAAATTATTTAAAATCTAAAATTTACTCTTGGGCTAAATAATTTTTTGCTTAAATTTTTGTCAACCGGGTCAACATCGGCTCACAGTTTTGACTGGGTTACTGGGTCATGATTTGGTACCCGGTTGCATCTTCTTACGATCAATAAAGTAAATAAATAAATTGTTTTTTTCATACATATACATGTAGATTTTCAAAACAATATCACAGCAAGTCTATAAAATAAAGAGATGTAGCTAAGAGGGATACAGCCGTTGTTGTCAAGCAATATTAGCCTACTTTGGATCATGGATCATTCTCACTTGTTTGATCCTTTTTTCAACAATTTCATTATAGCAGAAATTTTTATTTTTTCAATGTATTTGACACAATTTCACAACAATAAAAATTGTTCAGTGCATAACTATATAATTGTTCCTGACTTTTAACAAATATTATTAACACAAAAATTGCAAATACCCAAAAAGCTTAGCCCCTCTCCTCTTATTGCTAGGTAATTAGAGAAATTCTAGATATATCAACATCAACAGTACTAAACGCATCAATTATTTATGGCATGTATTCTAATATCCCTAGTCAATCAAACTTACAATAATTGGCAAGATCTTTGGAAATTTCTTCATAAATTACAAAACTTGATAAAATATTGAATAACTTTATTATTTTTTGGCTAATGCATTTTTAATATAGGCGCATGCAGCTGTGATTTCTCCGCAAGCATGTTTGCTTGTTGCTTTTAAAGTTTTATACTCTTATCAATGCAAGTTAGTGAGAGTTTGCTGAATAGGTTTAATGTGTTAAACAGAAATTATGTAACATTTAACGAAATTTTAAGGTCGAGCAATGCTATTATTGCATTGCAAAATATCGCAAAANATAACCATGCTGCATACCTATAGAGTATAGTTATTTATTTCAGGATTACTACTGGGACGCGTCAGTACTTTCTCTTGCAACTTGCCAAATTATTTGTTTCCCAATTCTGAATGGGATTACGAAGTACGGTTCCTCATAGATACAATTAAGTAGGGATGGAATCCCCATAGTGAATTGAAAATACCGGATAATTTGACTGCAGGATATCGGATAATGCATTGTTCAATTATCACAAGCGCAACCAGGACTACGACTTGAAAAAACAAAATATGAAATTATTTTTATGACAAAGTATGACAGAATTTAGTTAAATATGCCGTAAAATATTACCATCCATTTTTCAAAATGATCAATTTCAGCAATATTAAACGTTTCTCTATTACTGATAACAAGATATAAAACAAATAAAAAAACTTACATAATAAAAAGTCAATTTTTTAAAGCAATTATTTCACTGAGTTATAATAACAGCACATAAATTTTTAAATATTATTGTGGTTAAGACTTCTGTCATAAGCTAAGCGCTTTCTTAACATAGAGAAATATTTTTCAACTGCAGCCGATGTTGCTTGACATTTTCGTAACTTGACATACAATTCCGATTAAATGTCAATCCTCTTTTCTTCCATTATAGCAGTGAAACCGGTCTTTTCTAATCGTGACTTCATATATTCGATTATTTCACATTTATCATTTCCACGATCAAGGGTGGGAGTAATAACAACATCTGGTGGACCTTCAACTCTCAAACATTGTCAACCGTCATATATTTTGCCTCAATAAGTATGGCAGAATTCTGCAACACGTGTCCCTTGCAAAATCAGTCCTAGAAACGCGTCAGGTCGGATAGGGTCAACAATTACCTAGCAATTAAACTTCTCGGGGGGGGGGNTATGATTGTGTATGTTATTTGTTGTATTCCCCATGAAACAATAGAATTTAGACAGCAGTGTGGGAGTATTCTTATCTTTTCAGTTACATGTGCTCATATTTTATTGTTTGTGTACCACGCACATCTGCCAATAAAAAGGAAATATTTCTGCATATATTTCATTCAAATGAATTGTGAAAAAGAAAATTACTTATTTTTTATTGAAACGCTGAAAAGAACGGGAAAAAGCTACGGAATGTGTGGATATGTTGCAGACTGCATGGGGAGAAAAAACACCATCAAGAGCTACTCTGTTTCGAACCTTTGCTAAATTCGAATTATGTTCTCGAGCAAGCTTTGCCAACTCTTTTCGATCTGGTCTTGTTGCCGCAATATGCAATGAGGACAACTGCCAAATGGTTCAAAGATTAATCGATGAGGATCGCTACCTTTCAATAAGAGATCTAATAAAACAAACTGGCTTCAGTTTCGGAGCGATCACTGACATCATCCACAAGATACTGAAACTGCGAAAACTGTGTTCCAGATGGATTCCGAATGACCTCACCTATCAACAAATGATTAATCGAGTTGAATGTGTTACTTCCTGGATTTAAAAATTTCCAACAGAACATCAAAAACATCACATTCATTGACGAGAAGTGGTTTTTTTCGGCGAAGCATTGGCACAAGGACATCAAATGCCGTCTGATATCATGGTCGTTCTGACAACCCAAAGTGCCACGTGGAACAGTTAACTACAAAAAATGCATGGCAATCAGATGTGTACATTGATTTCCTAAAATCAATGCATTAGAAATGCAAGACCTTGTCTTGATTCACGACCTCACTTGTCAGTGCTTACCACTAAACTTCTGAATGATAACGGTGGAACTGTTTGGAATTAAGCTCCATTCTCATAAGACTACAATCTCTTGGATGGATGGATATTTAGTGACGTAGAGGCCAAAAGAAACTTAATCAATTACTGTAATGGTGACGATCTTGAATAATTCCTTTCTGATTCTCTATTTCCAATTACAAAAGAAGCGGTTATCCACCAATATGAAAAACTATTGTATCATTTAGCTTCTCTACAAGAGAATCATGGAACATACTTGTAATTTATACTAGATTTTGTTATTTATCAATAAATTGTAGCTTTGTATATAATATGTCTCATTACTTTTCGATAATGCTATGTAGTTATTAAAGCAGTTCACGATATTTAATCCATTGTTTTAGAAAAATAATATTATTGACAATGGGCTGAAGTTGTAGGATGGGGAAGATTGTAGTCCTCTGTCTTGGCTATATTCCTGTTTATAAATCTGCAAATTTCAGAAAAAATCAATTTTGTCTAATTTCATAAAACTCCAATGCAAGTAATTATTTAGATCACCGAGTGTCACAACAAAGTTACTTAAAATGTAAATATCAAATTGCTTGTAAATATCAGCGTGGGACCTCCAAATATTAAAGCTGGAAGCATGGCAACAGACAATGTCAAGAAACTTAAGTCATATCCTTAGAGTTAGGAAAGGTAATAAAGCCTAGTATTCTAATAGAAAAAACTTTCAAGCATTATTGAAACTGATAAAACTGCAATTTTATGCTCACCAATACATAAGGCAATGAAAATCAGAAGTTACATCCATTACAGAACATATCGCCTAAACTTTAATAATATGCCTTTGCATGTACATTATTTGGAAGTATAAGTAATCACTACGAAATTTATGTCAAATTTTACTGAGTATCTGCTATTTATATGCAATAAATTCAATGAAAACTAACCTCATAGTTCTCTAGCTTAAAATGAGCTTAGAAATGTATACAAACTGTTCTGAGTGGCATATATATATATATATATATATATATATATAATAACATTATAACTTCAATCTC